>CAUYQV010095757.1:0-11957 GCA_963574575.1 Galagoides demidoff
AGGGAGGTCTCGCCCCACCAGACTCCCAAGGCACAGGTGTAACAAGAATGAGGGGCGTAGAAAGCCCTACAGGAAACAGCCCACAGCAAAACGAGTCAGCACTTCTCATTAAAGGGCCCAGAGGGTCCTGGCACAATGTGAATCCTCCTTAAGTACTTGCTTCGTTTTTTTTTGGCTGGGGTTGGGTTTGAACCCTCCACCTGTGGCATATGGGGCTGGTGCCCTACGCTTTTGAGCCACAGGTGCCACCCTCCTTAAGTACTTGTTAAATGAATGAATGAGTGATTACTATACTAAACAAGATGAAAACTATTTGAGTTCTAGAAAAGAAAGATGATATATTTCCTACCTTTGGCAAAATGAAATGCCTCATATGTACTATGGAAGTCGCATGTACATTTAAAACATACTCCAAGAAAAATCAAAATGTAAGGTGTATATGAACTGCATTTACACTTGTATTAACAAATGACATGTGTATAGGTCTGAGATCTGGAAGGAAATAGCAAAATGAGAAATTTGAAGTATTGGAATGAACAGTCTCATGGATGACTTAAAAAAAAATCAAATGTTAATGTCCAAATGTCCTCTGAATGAACCTCTCTGTGGGAGCCCTTACGTTGATTGTTGATGTGTGGGCCTCCCTGCCCACACCCTGAGCTCTGTGTTAGCACAGGACCCACCGACTCAGTGGTGTGTTTCTGGTGCTTGGTACAGTGCCTGCCGTGTAAATGGCGTCTAACTGTCATGGAAGACAGGAGCCAGACAAGAGTTCAAGGTCAGAGTTACTACTTAAAAGTAGTGTGGCCTAAGACAAATAACCTCCATGAACCTCAGTTAACTCATATGTTAAGTAGAGAAAATGACTGATAGGATTGTTTCAATAATGAGTGAGATAATTCATTATAAACCTATTTTAAACACTTATTTCAATACCTAGCACATAGGGTGTGCCCAATAAACGTGAGCACAATAATCATAGTAGTATATTTATTGGGCACACCCTAGCACACACATAGGGTGTGCCCCCAAAATAATATACTACCATTATTATTATTATTCTTAAGTTAAATTGAGTGGTATTTTTAGTGCAACAGGCAATATTATTTTAAACTACATGAATGGAATTATAACTCACTTCGTGGTTGTAGAAATGCCCGTTAATAGAGGCCCTGTGGTTCCGTCTGTCCTTTCTGTCCATCACTGAAGACTTCATCCTTTTCCTCACCAGTGTGGCCTCACTCATGGTTCTATAGAGCAGGGGGGACCCCGGCTCGTCACTTGTGTGTGGCTTCAGAGTGCTGCTGTGATAAGATAAATCATCTGAAGGAATAAAGATTACAAGCCCATGTCATTCAGCACCGAGCGCCTTGCATCCTGGGTGGATTCGTATATGTTTTCATTAATTTTAGGGATACTGCTATTTCCTGACTATTTAAAAACATTACAGTCCTCTGCTTAACTAGGGCCAGTATTTATTATAAAGTGTCGTTTTAGACTAACTCAGACGGCAAATTCTACCAGTGTCTCACAGGAAATTCTTATGTCTCATAAAAAATTTCCAAAGATCACATGTTTGGATTTTGGACATTCTTTTGATCTTAATTTATTGTGAAGGGAGTACATTATGTGACATTTCAGAATATTAGAGCTGGAAGGAACTCCATACTCCAGCAGACTGTGATCTCCATGGCTCAGATCAGGTACATGAGTGAGATGTCATACTTATAAATGACACAATCAGTTCTAGAACCCCATTTTACTTTAACTCTTATCCTAAACAAGATAGATGTTGGTCTTATTTTCCCTACAAAACAACAGAAAGGTCCTCGAGAGGCCATTTATATGGCATGTAGAGCCTTGGAAGAATTTTGTTCCTATCTTTTATAAAAGCAAGAGGAATAAGATGCTTTGGACTAGTACCTATTAGTAATATATCACAGAGACAATTCACACAATAGTCTTTCCAGAAGTACATGAATGACTTTTCCCCTTAATTGCCCACCGTTTTATTATTTATTCTCATTGTGTCACTATATTCAGAAACAATCCATAATCTACTTATCAAAATTTGTTTACTACATTACTACATTTCTACATTTCTACAGCAGAGTTTAGAATGTAAAATTATAGTATAGCGTTGTGCAGACCTAGTGTCTATTGGACTGGACGAGAGTGATTCATTGGAGTTGGGCAACACTACAGTGTATGACTAGCTTAAGATGCAGAAGATTCAAACCTGCCTTCCGCCCCCCTTACTGCTTGTGTCCAGATAACGGGTGCACCTGTTCCAACCTCCTCCACTGAGCATGAGCTTATGTAATGAGAGCGCCATCTGGTGGCATTTGTTTTCTATTTTACTTTGGGATTTTAAATCATTTTTTATTGTAATTCCAGTATCATAAAATAGGTATAGATATTTAATCTTTCTCTAGCACTGGTCTGAAATTACAAATATATTTTTTATAGTATCTTCAATGAAAAAATATTGAGATTCCCTTAAGTTTGATGGCTATTTTTAAAGAGATAATTGGCAGGGCCCATAGAGAACAAGATGTCAAGATCCCGTAAGTCAACGATAAGGAAAACCTGGAAGGAATATTGTGTTTGTTTTAGAATCTATGTTCTCAGATCCTAGATAGCAGAGGAGGCAGAATTGAGAATAGTTTGAGGAAAAAGCCACTAAACAACGGAAGTTGTTAGGCTTCTGACATCAATGCCAGTGGAACACCCTGGTTCAGGCTTGGTAACGTCACAGGTGTGTGAACCACGTACACTGCCCCCTCTTCTACCTCCAGCTTCAGCCAAGTCATCAGCATTGCTACTCCTTGAATCTTTATATGATAACTACATAAAAAGTCCATGTAAAATGCAAAATATCATGGCTGGCCCTTAGCAGAGTCTCAGCCACCAACATCCTTCTGATCACTATCACACCACAATCATTACTACAACTGTGACTGGCACATACGGCGTCACGGCAGCTGGCATTGCCCATCGGTTTGCTATGGATCTTTTACACTTAGGTAGATTTCTCTTTCTTAAATGAATCTTTGCAATAACTCCATTATATATAAGTTGACTCCAGCCTATCTGCCTCTTTCTGAGAAGCAATCTTATTTAAATTAATCTATTAACTAATTAAAATGTTTGACTTCTAAAAATATAGAGGATTAGGTATGGGGTGCTTGGTCTAACAATAAAACACTGGGAATAATAAACCATCCTAAACCTTGAAGAAAATGTTGAATGATTTTATGAACACAAATTTTATTCAAACCACTGGCTTTCCCTAATCTGGTAAATCTAAGTGATCATGTGATTTTTTTAAAGTCATATTTTATGTAATGAAGTAAGATTCTTAAACATCATTGAGCAATGTAGAGATTTAAGTTACTCTGCTTCTATACATATATAAACGAGTTTATTGCCTAGTGGGATGTAAAACGTTAGATGCGAGGACAACATTTAAAAGTCATACTTTACATATTACGTAGATACTGACCTTCCTGGGAATCTTTTGTTTCAGACTCTGGGATCTGGGCTCTGTCCAGCTCACCAATACGATAAAGATCATCAAACTCCCCCCAGCGTGTCATTCTCCTGAAAGGTAATAAATCTCAGAAATTACATGAAGTTCATTTGCATGGAGGTCTTTAGATTTACAGTCTTAATATGATTTCACTTGTGAGCCTCTATAGATAGAAACATCATCCAAAGTTGTAATAATGTATGATATTATTAGAGTTATCTTGATACCAGAGTGATTGGCATGTGTTTTAAATACTTCCTGTACGTTTGAAAAGTATATCTTCTTATGTTGACATGATCATTTAATTATACACTGAAACACAAGGGTACATAGATTCTATAAAACATATGTCTAGTTGAAATTAGTAGAAATTACGAGTATTTCATAATACTCGTAGGGAAGTTTAGGTGTGAGAGCGTTCCTTCTGCCTAGATGTATTGAGTACCTGTTGTATTCAAAGTGTTGTTAGGTGGAGTGGCTGTGAAGTGACAGGTGTGGCACTGTCCATAAGGCCCATGACTACTGTGAAGAACATAGCGTATGAAAGAGGAAAATGGATTCCACACAGAATACGAGCAAGTCTCAATGCATTCTAGTGCCCAGAATAAAGAAAACCTGACAAATGTTTATTTTTACATCAGGCCAGTACTCATTTTTATTTTATTTATCTGGCCTTAAACAAATTACTTATCCTTTCCCTGCCTCAGTGTTCTCATCTGTGAGATGGGGATGGTAACAACATGAGGGCGAACACAGCTGGTGGGACAGCGCCCTTTGCGGAGTAAGTGCTCAGGGTGCCTTAAAATCAGTACAGTTATCCTCATCGTCACTGTTGTCATCCTCGTGATCACGATCGCCGTGATCTGTAACCATCTCATCCACAATGGGGCAGGAACCGTTAGAACCCAATGCGTTCCTGGCTCTCTCTAGGCAAATGGGCAGTGTTAACTGGGGGTCTCTTTCATAATGTCTGCTTTCCTTACAACTAAAATGTCCATTTAGAAGGACCTGGTGGCATTAACTCTACCCCAATGTCACTGGTGGCAACAAAAAAGCATTTATTAACACTAATGACGATGAATATTAAAAAATCATCCTTTACCCCTCTACTTTTGAATTCCTTTAAGTCTTTTTACAGCTGTTATATCATTTGACTTGTACAATAGCCTTATGAAGTGTATCAGGCAATCCTAATACATTTGTTAAATTTATAGCAAGCTTTACTATCCGGAATATGGCCAATCAGAAGAAATGTCATAAAGTTCAACTACAGGTAATAACTTTCAGTCAAGGGAGAGCTATTAGATCCTGAGTCAGAATCTAATTACTCTTAAAGCAAACAGAATTATCCATTTTCCCCAATCTGATGGCAGATTAAGGGGGCAGGTACAATAATCATAGAAAGATGGTCAGCAACAGAGGAGACAGAACACCTGTAATAAACAGAAATAAAAGGGCCGGGCGCTGCTGCTATTTTCATATAGGAGGGGGTGAGAGTCAATACTCCACACCAGCAACCTCAGGCTCTCTGGCTTCAAGTGCCCTCCTGCCCCTGCCATGGGGGCCCCGGCCCAGGTGGCAGCCGTCGTCCTCACTTGCTCACAGCTCTGCAGAGCCACACCAGCTCAGGGGCTCAGTGGAGCTCGAGATGTTCAGAGTCTGGTTCCTTTTCCTCTCCACTGTCTACATCACAACACAGTGTTCGGCGCTGGGTTGTGTATTTCACACTGCTCCCCGACTGTGCACACGGCTAAGCTTGAGGGCAGGTGTCCAGGCTTCTCACGAGAAAGCTGGTTAGAACTTCCTGTAACATCAAATAGCTTAACTAGTCCGAACACAGGACTCTTCATGTTGCTCTGAGCAAACTTTGGGATGTAAAAATAAACCATCTGCAAATTTCAATAGGAGGGGTGGGGAGAGTTTTCTAAGGAGCTGCATAATAAAAGGGAGGTAGAAATTTGACAGGCAAATAGAGTACGGACATTTCCCTGCCTGTGCTGTATGAACAAAGCCTCACTCACTATTGACATCATTCAGACGTGCACCCGTCCAGTTTCTGCTGCTTATGGGTTTCTGCCATGACTTGTCTAAAGTATACAAAGTCTGACTTTGGAAAGGTAATACAAGGAGGAATTAAAAAATAGTGTATGAAATATAACCATAATAAGGCTGCCATTTTCTTTTTATTAATGCAAAATGTCTAAAACACTTGAACCTGATATGAGAGATCAGAGTACTGCCCATAGAATCTTTTCCCTAAGGCCACATGTGGTGTCTCACCAGTAATCCCAGCACTCTGGGAGGGTGAGGCAGGTGGATCGCTTGAACTCAGGAACTCAAGACCAGCCTGAGCAAGAGCAAGACTGTGTCTCTACCAAAAATAGAAAAACTAGCCAGGCAGAGTGGGGGGCACTTGTGGTCCCAGCTACTTGGGAGGCTGGGGCAGGAGGATACCTTAAGCCAAAGAGTCTGAGGTTGCTGTGAGCTATGACATGACAGCACTTTACCCAGGGTCCGAGTGAGACTCTGTCTCAAAAAAAAAAATCCTTGCCATAAAGGATAACAAGTGGTCAGACCTCAAGCACACTGATTTATTTTTAAGCCCCTGTCATTCCCATCAAGCTGATATTTCCTCAAACACAATTAAAATAAGCAGCATGACGGAACTGTTGATTCTCTCCGAGGGTGAGCTGAAAGACACCAGGCTTGCAGCTCTTCCTGCAGCGAGTGTGTGACTTCCATGTCGTTTGCTTTGTGCCACCCACTGGGGACATCGAATCTGGGGGCCTGGGAGAGCAGAGATGTAGGAAGAGGAATTCAGGAGAAGTCTGAGAATGAGGGAAAGCCAACTTCTTCACACTCAGCTTAACATGAGGCTCAGAATTTCAGTGTCACCCAAGGGGCAACAACAGTCGGGTGTCTAGGGTTGAACTGAAAGGAAGAAGGGCCCTTAGGTGGCTGGACACCCATTAGAGAGCCAGAGGCCAGGGAAAGTCATTCCGGGTGAGGCGGCACCTGCCCGCCCGAGTGTCCAGCTGGTCTTAGCTAATAAATCACAGTGGCATCTACTGTTGCTCTTGTGTGTGTGGGAGTCTGCATGTATGTAGGAGGGGACCTTTTTCTGTCCCTTCTTGCCCCCCAGATATGCTGCACGGGTGCACTTCAAATGTCCCCCCAGTAAGTCTTGTCACTCTGGTAAAGGACACCTGATGAAATGTTCTAGGTTAACTTTTTCCTCCACTCTAAACAAAAGGAGATCATTCCCCTTTGCTTCCCAGAAATGTTCTAATAAACAACGCAAGCGTGACTGGCTGCTGTGGACGGTCTCATGAGGCTGCTACTTTATAATCCCTGCAGTGTATGGACAGGCATCTATATTATCTTGTCTACTTGGGTTCTTAAAGCTCATTCAAAAAGTTAGAATTGCTGGGAGCAAGTGTTTTAAATTGAGAAACTAAAAAGCACCTTGGTTGATAATAATAGATTATATATCTCAAAATAGCTAAAAGAGAAATTTTTTATGTTTCCACCATAGAGAAATTTGAGGGGACAGATATGCCATTTTGCCTGTCCCGCTCATTCTATGATGTAGACACATATAAAAACACCACATATCTCATAAATATATAATTATCATTTATGAATTAAAAATAAAACGCAACTTAAATATCTCTTGGGATAGCCTCAGAATAATGATGGCTTACTGTGGTGTGAGAGGCGCCCGCCCCCGCCTTCGACATCTCCCTCTCCTGCTCCACACTCACTCTACTGTCCCGAATCGAGAAATTAAAACCCATCAAAGGAGCGGGCCGTTCAGGGAGGCTGTGATGAGTGCCCCGGGAATATGAAAGAGAACAGCTAATTTTCATTCACAGTTTGTACAGTTTTCTAACAGCAGGGCCCTTGGTAATTTCTCCTTTTAAATGCTGCCTCTACTCACATAGACCCATCAGCCCCTCTGTCTCCTGGTACCTGCAGTGAGGGACACGGGGCCTCCTCAGGTGGCCTGTGGCTGCAGCCTGCCCTCTGCTCTTCCCTGAGCCCTGGACCCAAGCTCACGGTCGTTGTTAGCCTGCACGGGGATGAGTAAGACAGGTAGACAGACCCCACAGAGCAGACGCAATTTAACTGCAGGCTTCTGGGGGCTTCGCTCCGTGATAGTAGAATTTGAAGGCCCTTTTGGTGCTGGGCACACTGCGGGCACTGGGACACACACAGAATAAGGCGTGCTGCCTGCCATCGGGACCTCACACTGCAGAGGGTGACAGGTGCATAGAAACACGACTGACTGCTTGCTGGACATGATAAGTTGTCAGGGCACCCGGTGCAGACTGAAGGGTCAGAAATGGCTTTCTGGAGAAATGTTACCTGACCTATAGAAAAGAGGCAGAAAATGGGTGTCAAAAAGCCAGTGACCTCCCAACAGAGAGTCAGGAAGTAGGAAACTGCAGGACATGTGTAGAGGATGTCAGGATGTTTAGCACTGGGGAAACGTGGCCCTTGGAAATACTGGCAAGGCGAAAATCACGGTGGAGCTTAAATATTTTGTCCAAAGGAAAAACAGACTTCCCTAAAGGTGAGATCCTGTTTTCCTTAGTTGTGGTCCAAGATCAGAGAGAGACGATTGTCCTGGCAGCTCTTTCTCCATCCCCCCACCCCCCACCCCCGACAGAGCTCCAAGTCATCTGATAGTGAAAGGGAGGAGGAATGGTGGGAAGTCAAGTCTTGGTATCTCAGCATACACAGAAAGGGGAGGTGGGATGGAAAGGCAAGGACTAAAAGGAGAGGAGAAAGGGAGGGAGGGAGGGAGGGAGGAGGGAAGGAAGGAAGGGAGAGAGGGAGGGAGGGAGGGAAGGGAGGAAGGGAAGAGGGAGGGAGGGAAAGAGGGAAGGGAGGGAGGGAGGAAGGAAGAGAGGGAGGAGGGAGGAAGGGGGGAGGGAAGGGAGAGAGGGAGAGAGGGAGGGAGGGAAGGAGGGAAGGGAGGGAGGAGGGAGGAAGGGATAGGGGAGGGAAATAAGGGAGGAAGGAAGAGAGGGAGGAGGGAAGGAAGGGAGGGAGGAAGGAGGGAAGGAAGGAATTTTTAAAGTATAATTCTTACTGTGAACATGTATTAATTTTTCTAGAAATTGTAAGACGTAATGAAGAAATGAGTGCAAATGGGGTAGCACAGTTGCATACCCCACACATGGAGCTGTTTGTGTGTTTATTTAACTTCAAATGTACTTTGTGGTGATCTGTTGAACAGAATCGGGGTGATTAGATAGACCTTAATTAAGTAAGAACTCTTTGTTCCAAGGAGAGGAGAAATTTAAATGTTATCCCCTCTAAACCGTACATTTTTTGGGCGAGCAGGCCAGGGCTAAGCAAATCCTGCCCTTACATCATCTCGGCCATGAACAGGTGCAATTCCCATTAGAGACGGGAAGGGCTGAGGGACCGTGGCACAGGCTCTTCGGGGGTGGGACGAGCCAGATCCAGTCCAGTCCTGCCGTGTGGTAATTTGGGATCTTGTACACATTACCTTGCTTTAAGGAACCCTGGTTTGAGAACACCTTCTTCATGGAGATGCTGGGGATTAAATGACATTGTGGATGAACATTTACAAGCTTAAGCATCCCTCTTTCTGAGTGTGTATAAGGAAAGCAGAGAGGAAGGTCATCTTCTAATGGATTAAAAGCACAGGTGACAACTTACCCTTTGCTGGAAAAGACGTCTGGTGCCTTCAGCATCGTAAAGGCCGGGATTTGCTTCTCGTCTTGTATTCTCAGCTGTATAGGCCGCTTTACTCCCCAGAAAACGTCCAGCATTCCTTCCACAATTAGTTTGCCATCTTCAGTCTAAGGAAGAAAACAACAATCCCCCAAAGTGCCTCTCTATTATTTATAAAAGGTAAATAAATGTTTTAACTGAAGATGTAGAACTTAAGTCTTAAAGGAATATCAATAAGTAAAAAAAATCCAGAGGTGAATTAGTTGGCTTCTCAAAATTTATCTAAAATAAATTCTGTTTTTAAAACATTCCTCTATTTTTGAAAATAGTTATGTCCAGCAAAGTAAATTATAATAACCATGACCTATACAGCACAGGCACAGTACGTGAAAAGGTTTTCTCAACTCTGATTCTTCGATTAAACAAAATTTTAATTCTATAATTCGGTTTAATTTAAAATCAAAGCAAATTTTAAAACTATACTCAACTAGAAATCAGAAGAAACAGCTATTGAGAGACTTAGCAGTTGTTTTCTCGTTTCTGAACAGAAAAAATCTAAGTCTCAAAGTTATTATGAGGAAAAGTAAAATAAGGTAGTGTTACAAAAACACTGTAAATACAAAGCCTTCTGAAAATATTTTTGTAAAACCAAGAGCATTTGAAGAATTTATTTTAAATTAGAAATACTATAATAAAAGAAGGAAACAGGATGCAAAGAAAGTGATAGCAGCCAATGTGGACGGAACCCGGCTAACTCTGAGGCCATAAGGGAACACGCATTACAGCTAAAGCACATTCCTATGGGGTTTACTGTCCATACGCTATTTTATATGGAAAGGTCCTTTTCTGCTGGTAAAGTAATGTGTTGCTGTTACAGAAACTTGGGAAAATGTAGCAACTAAGAAGAGTCACATGCCAATCATCTACCTACCATCACAGCATCTGTAACCACTATTATGAAAACCAGCTGCTAGGAAACCTAAGGAACTCGCTTCTCCTTTGAGAGCACAAGGAAAGCTCCAGACGCCGGGAGCAGCCAGACCTGTGTTGAAGCCCTGGCCCTGCCACTTCCTGCTGTGTGGCTTTGGGCAAGTTGCTGACCACTCTCTGGCCTCAGCTTCCCCTTCTGGAACATGGACTTCATGATAACCTAAGGTGACCAGATGTCCTGCTTTTGGCGGGACAGTCCCGATTTTTAACACTTTGTCCCATGTCCCATGCGTTTTTAAAAAGTCCCAATTTTTGGAAAGAATGCATGACAAGCTAGGGAATGGCAGGAGAACAGGAAGGGAATATACAGTTTTCAGCTGCCATCTGGCTATTTTGCCAGGATATGAGTTTTATGTTATTTTTGTTAATTTTATAATATTAAACTTTAATAATAACAAATAATTGTTGAGAACTGATTATTGAGAACTGCTTATCAAAGTTTGCATTGTTGATCAGTTGTTAGAATTTGACCATTGTTTGGACTTAATGAACAATGGCATTTTTTTGGCATTGGCAACCACGAAAACATTTTGTAACTCAGATGATACACATCGTACTGTGTGCTAGTTAAACAAGTGATGTCAACAAATCAGCTATTCAGATAATTTAGGTAAGTAATTTATTTATTTATTTCATGAATTTAGCAGACAGTACTCGTATTATTTATATTTTATAGTGGTGGCAAAAAGTCTAGTGCGGCCTTGAAAGTGACACTTATGACTTATGAAGTATCATTATTAAAAATATATATTGATAAGGAAAAGGTTAAATCTTGGGCATCAGCAAAAATCACAATAGGGAACAAATGGTTAGAAATATTTCATCATTTTGAAACAAACCATGTTCCATACAATAATGCACTAAAAATTGTGGGGTATGCGCTGTCCTTACCAGGAATTAATGCTGTGACTGATCGTGTTTTTTCTATGGTAAATATGGATATCAGAAAAATCACAGTTGAGTGTTGAGACTTTGAAAGCCATTTTATGTGTGAAATATAATTTAACAAATTCTTGTGAAAAATTTCATGACCTTTTAAACAATGACAGCAATCTACTAAAATAAATTCACTCAAATGAGAAATATGCCAAAGAATAAAATAATACTATACATAATTTTTAAAATGTATTATATTTGTAAATTATACTTATGTTGAAATTTAAAAAAAATTACAATACTATTTTTGTGTTCTATGAAAATTTTTGTTGCTCCATATAGACCAAATTTTTGATTAAGAACCCCTGCACTGCCCGCCCCCCATCAATTGGTAAAGTGTCCCACTTTACCAATGTTCAAATCTGGTCACCTAATGATAACCCTGATTCAGGGCCTGATCCACTGTGTGCTTAGTAAACATTACTTTTCGTTATTTCTTTGGCTGACAAACCTGCTCTGGAGTTACTCCTGAAACAGAGTTTTACTTTCTCTCACCTTTGAGTTCACGTGGAAGATTACTAAGAGATCAGTTATTTTCCTTCTTTTTTTTTTAAATTAAAGTTTTTTAAAAATTTCTTATAGCATAACTATGTACATTAATGCAATCATGGGGTACAGTGTGCTGTTTTCATATACATTTTGAAATACTCTCATCAAACTGGTTAATATAACCTTCATGTCATTTTCTTAGTTATTGAGTCAAGACATTCATACTCTGCTTATAGAAAGATTCACTTGTACCCTTGTAAGATTAACCATAGAGGTGACCCCACCCATCACCCTCCCTCCC
>CAUYQV010095758.1:0-27640 GCA_963574575.1 Galagoides demidoff
AAATAGATATCAAAATTTCTCAAATGGCACAATTTCTCATATATTTTGTAAATACACTAAATACAAATTTGTATTCTGGAAGCAGCATAGATATCAAAAAATAAATTTTATGTAAAAACAAAAGAAAATTTAAAAAGTCATTTAAGATATTGAAATAATCAGATATAGATATGTGTTTTCTTTTTGTCCTAGAAACACTGTTAGTCTCGATTTTTATGTCTCCTGATAAAATAACATAAAACAAGTGTTTCAATTTGACTCCTGAGGACAATTTAAGAAATAAATGAAATAAGTAATAAAAATCATCTTAAAAATATCAAAATGTTGGCTCGGTGCCTGTGGCTCAATTGGCTAAGGCGCCAGCCACGTACACTTAAGGTGGCGGGTTCGAATCCCCAGCCCAGGCCTGCCAAACAACAATGATGGCTGCAACCAAAAAATGGCCGGGTGTTGTGGCAAGCGCCTGTGGTCCCAGCTACTTGGGAGACAGAGGCAGGAGACTCGCTTGAGCCCAGGAGTTGGAGGTTGCTATGAGCTGTGATGCCATGGCACTCCACCCAGGGGGATAGCTTGAGGCTCCGTCTCAAAATAAAAAAAATAATAATAAAGGAACAGGGAGTTAAAGTTGGCATCACCCAATAGTGTAAGCCTTATAGACTACAAGAACAGTTGTATAAGATAAATAGAATTGACACTAACAGAGGTGGGAGGCGCTGCTGTTTTATTCTCTGTGGAATTTAGATTATACTACACAGGCGGAGCTGGGGAGGAAAAGAAACTAATATATTTACCTAATGGTATCCATAATGCCATTTGTTGCCTTCTGTTCTATATTTTCTTCCAGTGGAATGTGCTTGTTTCCTATTAGTGCTTCATGAATTAACCATAACTCCTACCAATGTAATTAAAATATTGATTGCCAAGAGGATGTGAAGATTCAGCATTAATTCATTCAGCAAAAACTTATTGAGTCCTATTATACGTCATTCCTTGCAATAGGCTCAAGGAATATATATAGAATAGCAACTAATTATCTTGGCCTCACCAACTTGGGGATAGAATTAAATAATGCAAAATGATGTTTTGGCTCCAAACCCACAAGATATATTCTCTTTTATGACTAACTTTGTTTTTAAGATGTAAAAAATCTCCCAGATATTTCACAAATGGATCTTGCATGAGAGTATGTGGTTGCCAGACCAGTGTGCCATGGCCTTCTCTCATAGGAGTACCCAGGTTTCCAGTCACTGCCCAAAGAATTCATAACTCATGGCTGAATCCAGTAAACCAGTATTTGTTTATGTCTATTCTTGAAGTCTCCCTCATAACAGAAACATTACTCATCTTTCACTTGGTTCATAATATACACTATCTGGTGGTCCCCCTTATCTGCAGGTTCTTAATAAAGTTAATTACAATAGTCCCCGCTTATCCCCAAGGGATATGCTCCAACACACCCAATGGTTGCCTGAAACTTATCTGCAGAGTAGTCCCCCCTTTATCCATACTTATGCTTTCTGTGGTTTGTTAACTGTGGGCAATTGCAGTTTGAAAATAGTCAATGGAAGAGTATAACAATAAATAATTCATCAGTCGTAAATTGTGCACCGTTCTGAGGAGTGGGATGCAATCTTTCACTCCATTCTACTGTAGACACGAACCATCCCTTTGTGTAAAATATCTATCCTGGCTATGCGACTCATTTGCTGGTCATGCAGTAAATCAAATTGACTGTCATATTATTGCAGTGCTTGTCTTTGGGGAACCCTTATTTTACTTGACAATGAACCCAAATTGTAAGAGTGGTGATGCTGGAAATTTGTATATGCCAAAGTGAAGCCACAAGTGCTTCCTTTAAGTAAAAGGATGAAAGTTCTTGACTTAATAAAAACAGGGGGAAAAATGTATTCTGGTTGCTAAGATCTATCATGAGAACAAATCTTCTATATGTGAAATCGTGAGGAAGAAAAATGAAATCTGTGCACAGGACGCATAGAATTCGGTAATATCTGTGGTTTCAGGCAACCACTGGGTGTCTTGGAATGTATCCCCTGAGAGGAAGCAGGGACTGCTGTAGTTAGCTTTATTGAGAACCTGTAGTGTGATGGGGGACTATGATCATCTTTGCAATTGCTCAACAACCTTAGCATTGTTATTAACCTTCATTTATACACCGATGTTCAAGTCATTTTCTTAATATCAAGTAGTCTAACTCCAGTGCTCATATTCTGAATTGTGTTCTACATATAGGAATCAGCTGTGACCCATAAAGCCCTCAGTAATCAAAAAGCTTGACCCTTATGCTATGGGTCTCCAGGTGACCCCACCACTCTCGCCCTCCAGGAAACCGAGAAATGGCCCAAGAGGTTGAATATGCTGCACAACCCCCATGCAGGAAACACTTTTGTAACACAAACAACACATAGACACAGAGTCCAATGTCTGAAGTGTAGGAAGTCATACAGTAAGTGCAAAATACTATTTGGAAGCCAAGGAACTGGGGCCTGGTGTTAGAATGAAACAGTTATCCAATTCAAATAAGGGAAGCATGGATTGTTGCAGGTGTAGAGAGTTTGGGGGTGGGGTTGCCACCTGGAAATAAGGCAAAAAATTAAGATAATATTGTCATTTTGAATATCAGCCTTTCAGCTGTGTAGTGTTGCAATGAAAATACATTTAAAGATTTTTATTAGACTAGATCTGTGATTTTCAGGGGATTGACCAAGACTCCTCTAGTGGCAAAGTAGAGGACAGAGAAATTCAAGGTGCCCCAGGCAGCAGCTACTGCAATTGACCAAGTAAGAGTTGGTGACAGTGGAAAATGAGAGAAGCCCAAGCATTAGGCAGACATTCCTGGAGTAGATCCATACAATTTAGTGATCTACTGAACTCCACGGACAAAGGAGAAGAAATTATCAAAGATGCTTACAAATCTTCGTAATGCTTCCTCACAATGAATTCCTTCTAAGATGAAGCTCCTACACAGTCTGGCCCCTGTAAGCGCATCTATGGTGTTTACCACTCTTCCCAACTTCACAGACCTCCTTGTTCTTCCTGGAATACATCCGACAAGCTCCCATTTGAGGAAATTTGGCCTTAGTCTTAGTTTTCCCTAAAGGACTTTTCCATGAGAGGGGTCTATGGATTTCATATCCTGAAACCCTTTGGGTCTTATTTTCTTCCTAAGACCCACATTGATCACACACTGCAAGTTACGTGCACACACATACAAACAACCACGCACTGCCTATCCGCTTGCTTGACTGTATCACTCTTTTTTTTTTCCATCTTTTAACAATGCTTGACATGCTACATATTTTAGTCTGTTTTCTGCTTTTCATTTCTTCCAGTCTAATGCAAGCTTGTTAAGACAAGATTTCTGTCTATTTTACTCACTGCTGCAACCCTGAGGTCCATGAGAATGTCTTTAGATACTAATTTAGTTTGATACATTAATTTATAGACCAGCTGAGTCAGTGAATGGTGGCCCCATTTTAAAATAATGCTATTTTCTCAAATTTTGGGAGACATCCTGACTTTTTTTATTTTGGATTCCCAAATACCATATCTGCCATCTAAAAGCACATACCGTTACTCCCACACCCATGCATAGACCCACACAAACAGGCAGACATTCATGCACAGGTGAACATTCACTCACACGAAGTATTCTTTCTTCTTGAGATCATCTCTTAGGACTGAGTTGTGGATTAAGGGCTAGAGCACCAACATATCCCTGACTGTGTGATATTTTGATGTTTTATTAAGGACCAGGCTTAATGCCTATCTTATGCAGACACTTTGCTTTGTTGATTTCTGTAGAACTCACTTTCAAAGATTTATAGTTTTATTTGCAAAAGCTAGAAGATAAATTTTTCAAAGATGGCTTTCAATCCCACTTGTTTACCCATTAACATCTATAGGTCTGAACTGTTAGCCAGAAGCACGTTATACACAGATCCAGGAAGCTATGCAGGAGATAATGACAGAGCTTGACCAGACTCGGAAAGACACACATGTTAATTTACACTGTGCTAAGAGCAGCCATGTCTGGATGACTAAAGGTTCTCTAAATATAGCTGCTATAGGTTCTTATGATAGGCCCCCCCAGAGCATGCCAGTTGTCAGTATTGGGGAGAAATCTAGGGGCTTGCTCGAGAGGGAGAGGAGCTAAAGGAATGGTCTGGGCAGAACTACGTCAGGTTTTGTGGGAATAAAAATTACTTCTTGCAAAGAAGCAGTTCCTAGGGTTTACGTAGTCTAAGGTTCCAAACAAAGGAGAAAATTATTTCTTTCTTGAGCTCTTTGCAAAGCAATAATGTGTATTTTAGAGCCATTGTAAAGCCATACAAAAAGATCAGTTTTATTTTTTAATCTAAGAAATTACATACATGTTGGTATGGATTAAAAAGAAGAAAAATTAGTTTCCAACAATGGCAGAGTCTAGTGTTGTACTATCCATATGGCTAAAAATAAAACAAATTAGGAGAAGTTTTTAGTAAAAGATCAAGAATAAAAATGAACACTGGCTGGCTAATGAATTCAATAGCTGACGATAGTTACTAACAGTTTTAAAATGTATACCTGCATATACAAGATCAAGAGAGCCAGTTTTAGTTATCTTATAAATAGAACACCCTAAAATGTTGAGAAGCATCATTTATTTAGATTATAATGTGGTAGTTCTCAAAGTTTATTTATTTCAGTGTGGGGAGTGAGTATAGAAAAATAACTTGAAATAATTTGCTTATGAAGTTGGAGACTCTAACAATAATGTATGCCAGCTTAAAGTTTTAAGTATATAGCTTTATAATTTAAATACATTGTATCAACAAGCTATGATACACTTAATCACTTTAACTTTTCGTGAAAACCAGATAAAAATCACATCTGAATGACTTACGTGTATATTATCTGATTGTATTGATCTGATGTACCACATATCCAAGTACAAGAGGCAGATGTCTTCTCTGAGAGGGGCAAGAATTATTCTTTTCTGAATGAAGTGAAGCCTGTCTTTTTTATATATGGGCATATGTATGTACTTAAAAACAAAGCATGGTCTTTTCGTCCATTCTTAACTTAAGAGAAAGAATTGGGACCACCAGGCATCGGTGAAGCATCAGAAAGACCTGAAAATGCCTGAAAAAGATTATTGGGAGTAAGATAGAGTCTGAGAATTGGATATAATCCTGTAGGAGCAAGATATGGTATAGTGGTCCCCAGGCTCCTTTCAGAACAGTGCCCCAGGGAACAGTGTGGCTGACCCTGATGCTTGGGGAGGTGGACAAGCAGGAAATTGTCCTGAAGAGGGATGTGGAATATTAGGAGTAGGATACGGTCTTCCTCTTCTTGGTGCTCAAGGTCCAGAGACATAGATCTCCCAAACCCTAAAGAACCAGCTATAGTTGGATTTGTGGGTGCACCATGTGTATAGGTAACTATGGAAAGAACGTATCTTTTGCAGGATATGGCCCTGTGGGGTCAGGGGCTGTATAAATTCTACCAGGCAGAAGACATGATAATCTAGAGAAAAAAAAAGGTGCTGGGTGACACTGCTCCAGTGGGTGGGGCAGAGAGATTATTTTTTTTGGTGCTGTTCCCCAAGGCACAGTGGAGGGTGTTGCTTTTGCAGAGCAGCTGTTTTTTTCCAAGGGTGGGGACCTGGCCAGCCTTAAGGAGACTGACCAAGTTTTGCCTTGCTTAGAGCAGAGGTGTAGGTAGGGAAGTGGGTGTTCAGATAACACATCTGCCAACAAAAAATGCATCAGACCTTTTCCCACCAAGATCCAAGCCAGCAAGAGGGTCTAGAAGGGACAATGGGTCTGAGGGAACTGGATGCCCAAGAATCAGGCACAGCCTTACTGACAGCAGAGCCGGCAAAAGCTCCACCATGAGTAGAGCACGGCTCCTCCTCCGCTCTGCCAATTTTGAAGTTAAGGGACTTTAAAAGGGGCCATGGTTATGTCTATGTGATGGCAAGGCTTGTGGCAGAGTCAGTACTTGAATCATAATGGGTGTGGAGCTAAAACCTGGATTGACTGCAGGGGAGAGAGAAAATTGCCCCAAAGGCATGATTTAAATACTCAATTTATTTTAACTCCCTTAGCAGTCTCATCTGGGAGCATGACATTTTCAGTTTACTGGCATTTGAATTGTTTTTCTACCACAAAGAGAGAAAGGATATCAGCTAAACCAGAAATAGGGCTATCCGGGGTGTGATTGGTTTGTATTCTACCCCTAGCACCATCTGGGACCTCTGCATGGGGATATATCCATGTGAACAGAAATTATCTCCCATCCATCCATGAGATCAAGCCAATTTGCTGGAAACAAATTTACCAAACTAAATTACTGAAATTCAGTTTGCCACATAGTAACTCTGCCAAAACAGGATATTACTGATGAATACTTCACTAAATGACCAACTTAACAGTTAATTTGTGAAATTTGGTAATTATGATTTTAACAATTTAGAATAAATTAAGAGATATAAAATGAATATTTTAAGAGTTTAATGAGTTTAATCATATAGAATTTAGCTGTATCATGAAATATATTTTTTCTCTCTTTAGAAAGAGTCTGACTTTGTTGCCCTTGGTAGATCGCTGCCCTTGGTAGCTCACAGCAACCCCAAACACCTGGACACAAGTGATCCTCTTGCCACAGCCTCCCAAGTAGCTGGGACTACAAGCACCCACCACAATACCCAGCTATTTTTAGAGACAGGATCTTGGTGTAACACAGTCTGATCTCCAGCTCCTGAGCTTAGGCAATCTACCTGCCTCAGACTGCTAGGATTACCAACATGAGCCACCATGCCCTGCTATAAATATAATTTTATAAATACTAAACTTCCAAGTATTAATATTAACACTCTCTCTCTATGTATGTGTATTTCTTTCAAAAAATAAATTATTCTGTGACCAACGTTTCATTACTTCATGTGGGAATTTTTCAATTAAAAAACAAAAAATAAGTTTACTTTTTTATTTATGTTTTTAGCCTTTAAAATGTTAGAAATTGTTTGGCAATTTCAAGAAGCACTTTAAATTTCATTTGTTATATCTAGCAATTAGTTGCCACAGTTTTTATGCCATCCAGTTGCTCCTGTCAGTTCTGCGTCTGTTCTATTCGTGGAGTCCATTAGAGCCATCCCTTCAGGGCATCCCTCTCTGGCTTCCTCGTTTGGACAGTTTCACCCTTTGATACTGAGTCTTCCTCCTAACAGCTAACAGGTCAACGTTTCCAATTGCTTCTTGTTAGAAATCAAACTTTTAGTATTTCACAAATGATGTGATTCTTTCAGCTACTTTTGATTCCTCAGAGAGGCTTTCTGATGCTATTTTTGACTTTCCAAATTTATTTATTTAATTAGGGCAGCTATCATCTGTAACTTTTGGCAACTAACTGTAACCTTAATTAGGCTAAATTTCAAACTGTTATTAGCAAGTATATATTTTTATATACAGGGCGGACATAAAGTTCGGGTGCAATTTAAAATAGTTGTAACTTTAAAGTGCACACAAACTTTATATCCATCCTGTATACATTAATAGGTGTGTGTGTGTGTGTATGTACACACAAGTACATATATACTTAAATAAAATTTTGTGTCATGAGAGATTAAAAGTATGCATTCTTGTTAAAGCTGTTAACCAACCCATCCAATGTTTGGGAAACATTACTGAAAACTAATCTATTTGGTGAATTTTGCAAAAATTGATCAATTGGAAAATTGAGCACTTTTAGCATCACCTGTCTCTAATGTGTGCCCATCAGCTGAGATCATCACTAACACCTTTCTGAATACGTTTTAATTTAAACAGTGGCTATAGTTGAGAAGGGACATGAAGAAAGGGACCTCAAGGGAATGGGAGGGAAGCCTGGCCCACAGAACCAGGACATCTGGAGGCTCCATAAGAATGTAGGTATGAGGTTACCTAGGTAACCAATGATCAATAGAAACAGGCAATAATCAATGATCAATAGAAAAAGGCATAACGCCTGGAGGCTCAGAGATGCTAATGAAAGACTTGTGAACAATTTCAAAGGAACAGGTATTCATACCCCTGCAAGCCTTTGAGTCTCCCTCTCTCCCCTCTGCTTCTTCAGGAGAGGGCCCCACTTTCATCTATCTTTGGAAGCACTCTAACCTTTCTCTTTGTTCTTAAATAAAATTTCTCTTTGATACATAGTAACTCGTGCAAGTTACTTTTACTTTCTAATCACGCTGCCTGCTGCAACTTCAGTTTTATTTTCTGTTTCCATTCATTTTTCTTTCAATTACCACTGTGCATGGGTTGTCTGGCTCAGCCAAGCAATCCAACAACATCAACTGGGTTCTGAGAACTGGTACCCCCGACCTCTAACAATAGTTAAATGAGAAGGAGAAAAAAAGACCATATTGTATTTTACTGAGCAAATTGTTCACTCACGTACTGTTACCAAAAGTATTCTTGTTGGGTATGAGGGGTATAGATCCTGGAATCCTGCTGACCTGATTTCTTCACTCAACTGGACTGGCAAGTTCTGTCCTTGAGCATTAGGGCTCCAGCAGCACCAATAGAAGAGGAAAGTGAGTAGGAATTGAAATCAAAAGGAGAGCAGAGCAATCGACATGAATAGAAAGCAAAAGTAAATTCACAGAGGCTTTACCACAATAAAGATAGAGTTTACTTAAGCATAGTAACCACAGAACATTTCCAGAGGGGAAATGCATCCTCTTACAAGTGAAAAAAGACTGTCCCAAAGGCAGGGCAATGGGACCATATTCTCTTTTCCTCTCCTTAAAATTGTCCGTGCAACTTTCCCATTGGTCTCTATCTCTGGGCATCTTTTCCCTTTTCTACTGGTCACTGTTCAACTTGATTCCCTCATGCCCACATTCTTTCCTTTTTTGGCAAAAAGTACCGAATGCTGATCCAACTATTGATTGTATCAGTACTGGGGGTATTTGTGGTATGCGGTGTTCTGTAGCCAATTCATCCCATATCCAATATGGAAACTGAATTTCCTTCAGGGCATGTTTGGGTAACTGGGTCATAGTGTTCCCATAGTGTTTCCGTGGCCCCCCAAACTGCCTCATGCAGCAGGCCAGGTGTCCCCCCTGTCCCCTCAAGCCCCCCCTTATTCTTTTTGTACCTATTCAGTGTTCATTAAAACATGAAAAATTCCCAAGAGCTGGTAGTCATTAGTTCTTTCCAAAGAATGGACATATATACACTAAAGAAAACAGAGCTTGAGAATAGACGCTGGGAGATGAGAGGAAGGAGTCAATTCATTCAAGAGCAAATGAAGAACCCAAAGAAGCAATATACTATATTAAGGTCAGTTTCAGATATAAGGTAAAGATCAAAAAATGAACACTTCTAAGAGTCTACAGAACATCAGTGTTACATATTAGTAGTTATTAACCTGTAATTTTGGATGTGATGTGAAAATGTTTAATACTGGTGAGCTTTAAAATCTGTTGAGCTCTATTCAAATTTTGGCTCCAGAATCTGCTACAGATGTGACCTTGAGCAGAGCTAGTAAGTTTGTTGACCCTTGATTTCCTTTCCTTATCTTTAAAAGTAGAAATGATAGTATTAGAATATTGTGCATGGTTTATATGATCGTCAAATGAGATAATTAATATGTGCTGGCACATTTTTATTGTGGCCTTTCAAAATAGTTAACATTTTAAACATTAGCTGTTACCCATCAAGCACTATCCTGAGCATTCAATGTGCATTAATTCCAACCTCAGGAAAGAGGTGCTGCTATTATCATCATCATTTTAAAGGTAAAGAAACTGAGGCACAGAAAAATTAAGTAACTGGATCAAGGTCACAGATCTTACAAACAGCTTTGCCAGAATTTAACTGAAATAAGACAGGGCAGCTTTTGTGTCTGTGCAATAAACCCTATGTTATCCTCATTTTCAAATTATTTTAGTTTCCATTGTATTTCTTCTTGACTAATTTTTTACAGAAATAATTGAAGGGACTATCTCTAATTAATTCCACATACAATTTAAAATCTTACTAGGTATCCTTTTCCAACCATTTAAGTGATCTATTTAAGTTGTTCCCAATAAATATTATTTTCGAAAGGCCCCCACTAACAGGCATTTTTCTCAAACATTCTGAAGCTGTGTTGGCGTTATCAATGTCAATTCTACTGGAGTTCTGGGATGGACATTTAGTTCCTCATTGGCCTTTTGTCCTACCTCACCAATTGTCACAGACACTCACAACCTAAGACGTGTGGCATTAGAACTACAACTGAAACCTAGGTGTGATGGTGTGTACCTGCAATTCCAGGCACTTGGGAGGCTGAGGCCGGAGTATCACTTAAAGTTCAAGGCTGTCTTGAGCTATGATCATGTGTGTTAACAGCCACTGCCCTCCAGCCTTGGCAACACAGAGACCTCTGTCTCCATAAAAATTAAAAAATAAATAACTGAAACTACTACATAATCAACATATGAGGATTATTCAGACCATTTTAAAGTTTTACAAACATTATTCTATTTATTATTTAATCATATATTGAAAAAAACACTTGTAAATTTACAATGACTAATTAAGAGGATTAATTTTAAAATTATTCTTTCTTGGGCCAGGTGCTGTGGCTCCCAATCCCAGCCCTTGGGAGGCCAAAGTGGGTGGATTTCCTGAGCTCACAGGTCTGAGATCAGCCTGAGCCATAGCAAGACTTCATCTCTAAAAATACTTGGGCTTTGTAGTGGGTACTTGTAGTCCTAGCTACCCAGAAGGCTGAGGCAAGAGAATTGCTTCAGTCCAAGAGTTTGAGGTTGCAGTGAGCTATGACACCACAGCACTCTACCAAGGATGACAAAGTGAGACTCTGTCTCAAAAAAATAAATAAATAAAATAAATTATTCTTTCTTATGTTCTTTTCTCCATTAAGAATATATATCTAAGCTGAACAAAATTTCTAATTTCTGGGGATAAGGGCAATAGACTGGTGGTCCAACTTTACATCTTTATAGAAAAGAAGAAAAGCTTGTTTATCATTTGTTTGTGTATTTTATAAGCACGGCTGGTGGCTTTTCCCTACCAATTAGTAGCCGTGGTGGATCCAGGATCACATAGTGCAGAAATAAATAAATAAATAAACAGAGAAAACTTTGGTGCTGACAGGCGGGAGGAACACCGTTCCAGGCTACTGTGCTGCTCTCATTTCCCATCACTGTAGTTCAAATCAGCAAATGTATTTTGAGCACAGACATCAGGGACTGGGAAAGCAGGTCTGCATAGAGAGACGGTAGTTAGAAAACGTAAGAAGACATAATCCAATATTAACACTTGCAATACCTTTGGGCCTCTCCTATGTCATCTTTCTAGGTCCTGAGGATCTTATACGCCAGGGGGAGAGTCAGATAGCATACCTTTCACAAATAAATCAGTTGATTCATCACAGAGAATAATATGTGCGTGAAGAAAACAAAATAGGGCAAGGAAATAGAAAGTGATGATCATGCAGTTACCTACAAATGAGATCACACCACGATTTCCAATGTCCCGCCTGAACCATAAGATCGGCTGCATCTTCTGTTTCTCCTTCTTCACCCACTTCTTCATTCACCCCCAGACACAGGACTCCTTGCTGTCCTCAAACATGCCAGGGGCCCCCCCATTATAGCCTGGCACTGACTGTCTCCTTTGCCTGGTACTCCCTTCCCCCACATTTCAGATGCCCAGCTTTTCATATCATTGCTTAATGGGTCAGCTTCTCAGTGAGCTCCGTTCTGACAATCCTTCCATTTTCCGTTACTCTTATCCTCCTTACTCTGATTTACTTTTTCTTTTTCTATCTTATATCACTTACAACTTTCTAAAAGTCATCTAATGTATTTATTCAACATGTATTTGTATCGCCTGAATCTACCCCTTAGGAGATAAGCTAGATCAAGGCAAAAACATTTGTCCATTTTATTCATTGATACACTCCAAATATATGAAATTATGCCTGGCCAGGAAGAGGCTTTCCGTTAGCTACGGAAGGTGAAAATAACCACTTAGTTACGATAACAAAAAAAGTGAGCTCCAAAGGTGAGTAAAACATGGTACTGGCATCAAGAAATGAGACATCTGTGACCAAGTTGTGGTTTTGTTTAGAATTCAATGGGACACTTTTGTAGAATGAAAGGGCAAAGTAGGGGACACATCATATTTAAATGCACTTAAAATAAATAATAACGTAAGGTTTAAAAATGGATATGGAGACAGAGCAGCAGATGCCAGAGAGGGCACATTGCTGTGCCAAACAAAAAAGAATGATACATAGCCCCGCTTTGTTCAAAAAAATAAAAATTCAACGTGTCTGTTGAGTACAGAACACACAGACTGGTTTGAAAAAGTAACTAGGTCAAGCAGTAATGATATGGTCGGGCACAACTAAGCAATTTGTTTTGGAAACAGTTTACATACTGTCATACTTTAGAGTGTCTTTCGAGTGCTGTTAAGGATCTGAATATCGTTCTACAAAAAACTTAAGAGTTAACTATTTTGAGGAGTGGTTCCTGTTACATGTCAAATCATCCATCCATCAACTCACTCATCTGTTTAGGTAAAATGCACAGTGAGGATCTAATGTGTTACTTAAAACCGGGCTAGCCTCTAGATCAGTGTTTTTCAACCATTTTTTATCTCACGGCACACTTAAATTATGTTGACCAAAAATAAGAAAAAGAGTAAAGAAAAGAATATATAGTTACTGTGCTTTGAACCTCTTTTGAAAATAATTTAATTAATAATCTTTAAAAATTTTTGTGGCACACCAATTGAAAATCACTGCTCCAGATACAAAAATGAATATCACACAGACCTTCTGCCAACTGAATTCACCTTCGAGGATAAAAAGCAACTTCACTGTAGTACGGGATCATAGAAGAACTTCTCTGAAAATACAGGGGAAGGAACTTTTGTTGTTTTGGAGGGAACCTTATAATAGATGGTGATAATTAAGCTGGATATTAAAGGTTAAAATCTCACCTGAAGTGCAAACGAGATAGATTGTTTAGAAATAATGGCATGTGAAGATAAATTAAGGTGTGCTAAATTGAAGGATAAGAGTGCACGGTGCAGTCTCAGACCGAGTAACCAGTCATTATGGAAAAAACATAGGACATGTGTGGGTTGAATTGTAACCTCCTAAAAAGACATATTAAACTTCTGAATAATTCCAATTTGATGAAGAATTTGAACCTTAATTGGAGACAGGGTCTTTCTAGAAATAATCAAGTTAAAATGAAGTCATTCGGGGGAAACCTATTCCAGTATGACTGCTGACCTTGTTCAAAGGAGAATTCTGCGCAGAAATATGCTCACAGGAAGAGCACCACATTAAGATGAAGACAGATTGTTGTGACACCTCTACAAGCCATTGGATGCCAGAGATCATTGGCAAACCATCAGAAGACAGGAGGACAGCACGGAACAGACGGAATATCATCCACAGAGCTCACAAGAAAAAGAAAACAACCTTGCAGACAACATAATTTCAGACTCTGAGCCTCCAAAACTCTGAGACAAAAAAAATTCTGTTAAGTCCCCCATTTTGTAATATTTCTTTCTTTCTTTTTTTTTTTTTTTTTGGCGGGGGCTGGGTTTTAACCTGCCACCTCCTTCATATGGGACCAGCACCCTACCCTTCAGAGCCACAGGTGCTGCCCTATAGTATTTTCTTATAGCATCTCTTAGCAAACTAGTATGGGAAGCTAGGGTGGAAGTTATAGCAAACAAAGATGGAAGATGTGAAGGGGATGACTATTAAGATGGTCAGAGAGACCATTAAGAGGTTGATTTCAGTGGTGGAATAATGAGTTTTGCATTCTTTCCATTGTACAAAGAAATTCTGGCCGCTGCTAGCGGGATGATTACAAGCCAGAAGAGGTGAGAAATGAGATGACTGGGAAAGAGGTTATTGTGTTTATATAGGAGAGAGTCAATGAGAGGGACTAAAGTGGGCAAGCGTAGTTATGAGGAAAATGTCGAGATGGCTCTGTAAAGAGATTAAGGAGAGAAAATCTATGAGATTTAAATATTGATGAAGTCCAGAGGGGACGTCAAGAGAGACATCAGATAAGACTGTGGCTTATGGCCATGGGAAGATGGTGTCACCAAGTTTTACAGAAAGTTTAATTGTCATGATCTAAGGTAGGGAAGAAAATAAATTTTGATCAATATTGAGGTCAGTGTATATGGTTGCCAGGGTACAAATGGGCTTATGGGTATTCTTTGGTGAGTTCTGAGCTAGATGAAAACATGAGAAAATTAAAATTTTGTAAAGAATATTCTTTTGTAACATGAGTGATTGAAGGAAGAAATTTTAGAGTAAAGGTTGCATTTACACGAGAGGTGAGGACAAGGTCATGGAAGAGTGCTGTTTCTGAGATTCTTACGGTAGTTCAGGCATGCGGTAATGTATTTCCACTAACTGAATAAAAGCAATAATGACTCTTTGCAATGAAATAAGGAGTTTCTTTTTATCTAAAATACAAAGTATGCTGAAAGCAGTACAGAAGAATAACTGCTTTAATAGTAGATCTCACCTGGCCATGACCTTCTAAGCAATAAGTTTTATTTATACTTCCAAAGCATGTTGACTATGTAAATAAATATAAAAGGGCTAAAAAGAATTCATTTCCATATTTTCTTCTAATGTGAAGGTATGAACTCTTTTTTTGTGAATTTTTTTTTATTGATACACATAAAATAGCTCTGTAAAATTTCTTAAATTATGCAGAGCACGATAAAAACTGAGAGAGACTTGACCCACATCACCTACTGTTCTGATGTGATATTTATAACAGACAAAATAATGCACGGGAATGGTACAGGAGAAGTTACTATAACATACTTCACTGCAGAAAGAGAAACAGGAACTAAAGCAAAACCAATATGTACTTTTGTAGAATTTATGCTTAGAAATATTCTTGATTGATCATGCTTATGAGTGATATTGAAATTTCATTATAATCAAAAGAACCTTACTGGCTTAAGACAAAAATGGAAGCAAAAATAGAAATGAAAATGCATACCAGGTGAGAAAGGATGGAGAATAGTAAACAGAATGGAACTTGGTAGTTTGAAGACTTGTATTCAGAACCTATCAGCATCACTACCTAGGTGATTTGGGGTCATTTAGACATGCATCCCTGAGTTTTCTCAGAGGTGGAAGGTAGACTGGAGATTAGCCACCACGATGTTGAGTTCACAGAGAAAGGTTGGAAAGGCGACAAACCAAAGTGAACAAGTTTGGTGCTGGATCCAAGTAATGGCTTGAATTTTTCCCATCTCCTATCTCCATGCTTTTTATTTGTGTCTGTTCCTTCACTAACTTGGAGATTTTCCCCATTACTGACTTTAGCTAATGGGTCATTAGCATATTTGATACAAGCAGAAGTTTCAAAAACCACTTGCTTATTGCTGTTTTCATTTTGTTATTCTTTTATTCTTGTACTCTATTGTACCTTTAGGAGAACATGTAGGAGGGTGTGTCCCACCTCTTACAGAGGGCCAGCCCCATGGCCACAGAAGGATACCACATATCTGGTACCTTGTCTGTGGTGCCAGACATCATGAAAAGTATGCAGGGACCTTTTTTTTGGTTGTTTGTTTGTTTATCAGCTTTCCGTAGTACTTGCATATTTATTTTTTTTTATTTGAGACAGAGTCTCACTATGTCACCCTCAGTAGAGTGCCATGGCAACACAGCTCACAGCAACCTCAAACTCTTGGGCTTATGCAATTCACTTGCCTCAGCCTCTGAAGTAGCTGGGACTACAGGCGCCCACCACAACACCTGGCTAAGTGCTTGCATATTTAATGTGTGGCCCAAGACAACTCTTATTCACCCAATGTGTGCCAGAGAGGGAAATAAAGTTTGGAAGGTTGGATATACCTGACTTTGTTATTTGCCCATGAGAAAGATATATGGGCAAATAACAAAGTTGTCTTAAATTAACCCACACCTAGCTAACCACAAATATGAGAAAACTCAGCCAATGTGAGCAGAGCCACCTTCAAGGATCAGTTGATCACAGATGCACAAATGAGACCAGGCAAAATCAGGGGGTTTTGTGTCTGCCAACCCACAGACATGTGATCAATAATAAATGATGTTTGCTTTCAGTCACTGAATTTGGCAGTTTGTATTATAGTAATAAGTGATTTAAACATCAAGAAAGATAGAATAGGCTGGGTACGGTGGCCCATACCTGTAATTCTAGCACTCTGGGAGACTGAGGCACATGAATGCTTGAGTTCAGGAATTTAAGACCAGCTTGAGCAAGATTGAGACCTTATCTACCCTACAAGGAGAAAAAAAACTAGCTGGGCACTGTGGCACATGCCTGTAGTCCCAGCTACTCAGGAAGATGAAGCAAGAAGATTGCTCAAGTCCAAGAGTTTGTTTGAGGTTGCTGTGACACCTCAGCACTCTACCGTGGGCAACAGAGTGAAAATCTGTCAAAAAAGAATACTATGCAGGGAAAGAAGAAATAGCGGCTCAAAGAGGCAGAACTGAGAAGAAAATCCTTGCTAAATTGAAGACTAACTACATAAGATGAAGTCTGCAGAAACTAGGAAACTTAACCCTTACTTTTTCATGCCTATTCTGGAAAAGAACTATCAATATATTTTATAGAAATAATAATTTATTATTTAAATAATAAATAGTATTATTAAAATATTATTTTAAGAAATAATTTCTTATATGCAGACTTTATGTCTTACAACTCTTGCTCCCATGGAAACTCACAGACTTCCAAGACCTAACATAGTCAATCAGTAGATACTGTTGAAAAAATCTGATGAAAAGGAAGCTGCTTCACAAGTTCTCACAACCAATTAAGAGAGAAAACCCAAGTTCACATGGAAAGATGACTATCATATGTTCTGTTTTATAAATAAGTGGGTACTATTATTCTCATAATGCACTAATAACAAATCATACGTTTAGCATATATTCTAATTATCTTATGAAAAAGCTACCAGAAAGAAAATGTGTTATGTACAACTAGACAGATGTCAAAGTTCTCATCAGCCAGAACAGTAGAAGGATATTTCCAATGTATTTTTTTTATTTCAGATTAATACAAGGATACACATAATTAGGTAGCAAAGTTTGGCTTTGTAAGGTTAAAGTCCAAGTTGTAATTGTGTCCTTCACCCAAGAAATGGGTCATATACTCTTACAGTACACCTGTTAGGTGGGAATTTACTTAACCCCTTCCCTCCTACCCCCCTACTTGAGTTTGAGTTTTTATTTGTGTGAGCATGTAGTCATTAATCTACTTGTTTTAATTTAGTACTGAGTATATATGATGCTTGTTTTTCCATTCTTGTGATACTTCACTTGGGAAAATGTTCTCCAAATCTATCTAGATTGTTGCAGAAGTTACAAAATCTTGACAATTTTTATGGATAAATGGTATTCCAAGGTGTACATATACCATACTTTATTAATCCATTTATGGATTAATGGATGTGGAGCTCTTGGGTTGTTTCTGCATTTTTCCAATTGTGAATTGTGCTGCTATAAACATCCACGTGCAAGAGTCCTGTTAATGGGATTGCAGGATCAAATCATAGGTCTGCTTTTAGTTCTTTGAGGAATTTCCACATTTCTTTCCCCAGGGGCTATAGTACTTGGCAGTCTCACCAACATCTGTTGCTTTGGGACTTTGTGATGTGGGCCAGTCTCACTGTAGTTTAGTGATATCTCAAAGTATTGTTGATTTGCATTTCTTTGATATTAGGGAGGATGAACATTTTTTCTTAAGCTTGTTGGCCATTCATCTGTCCTTGTAGGAAAAGTTTTCATTTATGTCTCTTGCCCAGTTTTTAATGGAGTTGTTTATTCTTTTCTTGTTGATTTGCTTGAGTTCTTTGTAGATTCTGGTTAACAGCCCTCTATTGGATTTGTAGCAAGCAATTATCTTCTCCCACTATGAAGGGTGTCTCTTTTCTTTGTTCATTGTGTCCTCCTGGATGTACACAAACTTTTTAACTTGATCTGGTCTCATGTATTTATGTAGTTGTTGCTGCAATTGGCAGTGGGATCTTTTTCAAAAATCTTCCCCTCATCTAATAAGATTAAGGGATTTTCCCTATACCCTTTTGCAGCATTTTTATAGTTTCTTGTCTGAGATTTAAATATTTTATCCAGCATGGGTTAACTTTTGTAAGTGGTGAGAGGTGCATGTCCAGTTTCAGTCTTTTACATGTACCTCATGAGTTCTACCAGCACCATTTATTGAATAGGGATTCTTTTCCCCATTGCATGCTTTTGTTTTCTTTGTTACAGATCAGAAGGTGATACCTGGCTAGGTTCATCTCTAGATTCACTATTCTAGGCCATAGATTTATGTCTCAATTTTTATGCCAACACTATGCTGTTTGATTGCCATCAACTTATAACCTGAACTTTGATGAAGTGGTGCCTCCAGATTTGTTTTTATTTCATAAAATTGCAATGGCTATGTGGTTTTTAGGTTCCATGCAAAGCATAGAAATATTTTTTCAAGATCTTGAAAGTATGATATTGATATTTTAATGGCAATTGGATTAAATTTGTAGTTGCTTTGGGTAGGATAGACAAACAAAGAATTATTTTCACATTTTAACAAAACATGTGAAAGATCTCTAATGAGAAAACTATAATACAATTGAGAAAAGAAATAGAAGAGAACGTTACCAAATGAAATAGCATAGCATGCTCATGGCTTGGATATTTCCAATGTATTTTAAAAATTGTCAGATTAGGGTGGATGCGGTGGCTCATGCCTGTAATCCTAGTACTCTCTGGGAGGCTGAGGCAGGTGGATTGTTAGAGCTTACAAGTTTAAGACCAGCCTGAGCAAAAACAAGACCTTGTCTGTGTAAAAAGAAGAAAAACTGAGGTAAGAGATTAGCTTGAGCCTAGGGTGGTTGCTCTGGGCTATGACACCATGGCACTCTACCCAGGGTGAGAGCTTGAGACTCTGTCTCAAATAAATAAATAAATTAATTAATTAAAAATAAAAATTGTCAGATTAGAATATTGGATATAGTTTAATTTTTACTTAACACTGAAAAGGGAACATATTTTTATATAGAGAATGACAGATTTTAATAGTCAGATATTATCTCTGAAAGTACTTCTAAATGTTATTTTTAAGTAAGAAATATTCTGAACCCTGAAGATTGGAGGGTCCAATCATTTCTCATAAGTAGTCTTCTGTGATAAAATTGGTTTTTACCATTAAACATGTTTTTAATTCAAAGTTATCACTGGCCATGAATAATATAAAATATAACCAACTTATTAAAGCAATCATTATAAAATATTAGCTAAAAAGTAGGGTAGAAAGTGGAACAAGGAGATTAGAATTAAAGCTAAGATTTGTTTTTCATTCAGTATGTTACCGATGACTAACTTTATCCTTTCTTACATATATTAGTTAAAATTTAAGCAAAATTTAATCCTTAAAAATAAAAGCAGTAGAATGTATAATTTCTCAATCAGGAACAAGAATAAAGTGTGAGGGGTGATGGTTTGGGAAACAAAAACAAAGAAACTAAGGGAAAGAATAGACAATTAAAATCACAATATAAGATTTTAAAACCACATAGATCAGTAATCACTAAATATATATGAAGTAAGGTTACACGTGGAAGAAGAAATAGTCTCAAGTGGGGTATAAAACAATCAGTTCTAGGATAATAATAAACATAATGACCAAAAATGTACAATGACTCTAAAACTTTGACAATAATGGATTTGAAAAATTATACTGAGCAAATACTATTCAAGGATGGGGGTATGAAATACTAATGTATGCATATATGCCTTTAAAGATGTAATTAAGGATAAAGTATCCTTATAAAGGACATAATGATAAAATTAACTACTCAGCAGAAAGGTATAACAACTCAGATCCAGTCTTCAACAGGTGAAACACAAAACGAGAAACAAAAGACAAAATTACAAATAGATTTTTATAGGTCTACAATCAGGGAGGGAGCTTTAGTGTCTGTCTCTCAGAAACTAACCTAAATCCAATGATAATAGTTTGACTTTGTAAATATATAGAACCTTATGTTCAATAATTATAGCATATATGTATATATTTATTTATATCTCTGTATTTGTATTCCTTTTCATTCAAGCACATATGGAAGTTTTATCAGAATTAACATGCAAACCCATGTAGATAAAATGGATAAGAGGAAAGATAATGAATTTGCAAAATTGGCTTGAGAAGAAAAGGTAAATCAAAATAGAAATTATAGAATCATTAAGGAAATTTAATTAGGCACATTAAAATTTAGCAAAACTTTCCCCTCACACACACAAATGTCAGGTACTACTTGGTTTGCAGCCAGTTTTTAACCAAAACTTCAAGAATTTTAGCTCTCACTTTATACAGTTTTTCTGTAGTATAGAAATAGAAGAAATGTTCTTCAAGACACTTTACATAATTGGATATAAAAAGAGGACATAAAGAATAAAAGGAAATGACATTACAGATCAATTTCACTTACAAATGAGATGCCAATATCCCACATAAAATTTTATCTAACTAAATCACAACATAAAGTTATTCTAGCACACAACATGTGTTATTTCTACTACAATTTCTAGGATCTTGGCTCTAACCTATCCACATGTTAGAAATAGTCATGGCCCTGTTAGGACTGACCTTACTTTTTATATGCTGTCCATTGATTCATGGACCATCACCATTTGGAAGAGTTTGACAGCAGAGACTAGTTTTAGTGATTACAACATACTATTTAATAACTTTTCAGAGCATCTCTATAATTTTTAAATTTTTTTTCTAAAAATGATCTGTCAGTAAGTAGGATAAAGAACTGAGGATCTTGAAAATTAAATAAAAATAAGAAGAATAGCTGTAATAGGTTACTCCATGTCAACTACCCAAACCTCTTCAGTAGGAGAATAATCTTGAAGCACTTGATTCAGACCTCATATTTATATTATTTCTTTAATGTACACATGCATTCACATCTTGGGTGGTTTCAGATTATGTAATGTCACTGCCTATTACAGTTTCATGAATACACATTAAAGCACAGTCACTAAAATGCAGTTCTAAAGGCAGAGTTTCAATAATAAGAACATTATAACTTCAATGTTATGAATATGCTAATTTTGCTATAAAAATCAAGCAAGAAAACCTAATTTTATTTTTAAAATAAATGTGCAAAACATCTCTATTGAAACACATAAATACAACTGGATAACTAGTGGAATATTTTGCATAGTAAGGATACCTCCTGAGACCAAGGTTCACAGTCTTATAAAATTTGTATTATAAATTCTAGGTACCATACTGAATTAAGTGACTGCAAAGAAAAGATCAGGTTATGAGTTTTAAGCAGATGTACATTAATCTCTGTTCTGCATACCCCAATGTTACCTTTCTGAATAATAAGTAATCTGATACCGTGTCACCAAAAATATTCCCTGTGCTGAATTTTTAGTGTTTAACCTTTCTGTGAATGAGAAGGAAAACTTGGGCAATATAATAGCTCACAGTTATTGCACATGAAATGGCATGTTTAAGAAATGAAATATTTGAAGAAATGTACAAAGCCATTGGTAACGCTCACCTTTTAGCATACTACATATATAGTAATATAAAAACTTACTTTGTGACTGTATGTGTTTGTTTTATAAAGCATGACCTTGATTCTGGGTCTGTATTATAGGGATGTTCCCAACATACTTGCCACACTTGGTAATTAGGTCATCAGTCACACGTTATGTAACTCATTTTCCTCTCAGGGTGCTAGGATTCACTCTTATTTTCTGTACTGTAGTCATATTCAATCACATAGTTTCCATCCCCTTCTCTTCTGTTGATATCCTCCTGTATCAGAGACTGTTAGTGCTCTATATTATTCTCTACGTGTTTGTCTTTGTTTGTTTCTTTACATTTCCCAAACATTCTTGCTCTAAGAGGCATCTAGTTATTGCAATGAATTGTGGGTAGCAGTGAAATAACTTGCCGTGGGATCAGGAGTGTCTGGTTTGCCACCCCTGTGCTTTGTTCTTCCATCTTCCAGTTGAATTTCCTTGAAGTCAGAGGATGATGGAATCCCATGATGAAACAAGTCTTGTCCTTGAGTCCATAGTTGAAGGAGAGATATCTGTAGGACGGAAGAACTCCACAACCTGCATAGGTCTACACAGCAAGGGAAACTCTATCTGTTGGGTTAAGATAAAAAGATGATTTTTGTTTTTACTAGAAAATTACCCTTTTATCCCTTTCTTTTTTCTTTCCTGTCTCTTGCTTTTAAACTAATATTTATTGGTTATCCATTATCATGCCTTCATTTATTTATTTATTTATTTATTTATTTATTTATTTATTTATTTATTTATTTTTCAGTAGTTGCCCAGGGCTGGGTTTGAACCTGCCACCTCCGGCATATGGGGCTAGTGCCCTACTCTTTTGAGGCACCGGCACCACCCCATTATCATGCCTTTTAAGAGACTCAGTCCCTTTATTCAGCTGGCTCACAAGATAATATTGAGTAAATGTGACTAAGCCAATGATTACAATGAGTTTTGATGAATGGAGTGATCTCTATGGTTTCTGTCAAAGAACTCTAAGGGAGACAGGCTAAGAGAAGTCATGTTTGGTTCTAATGTCAAGGACAAGGATTATTTACCCAGAAGGAAAAGAAGAAGAAAAGAATCCCAAACTCAGGAAATAGAAAGTGCTCTTCTGGGTTCCAGTGGAGATATCTCAGGATTTTCTTTTCTTCAATACATGCTCAGGTGAATAACCTAGCAATCACTTCTCATTTGCCATTTCCTTTGACTCTCTACAGTCATTGCATAGTCTAGTACTTTTGTTTTTATCTTCTTAATTCTTGTTGGATCCAGCTAGCTCTTTCCATTCTACCTTCTCCTATAACTTAATATAGATCATCAACATCTCTTATCCTGATGACAATAACAGCCTTGTCACTGGCCTTGACATTCATATTGCCAACCTCTAACATTCTGTCATACAGCAGCCAGAGCTGTCATGCTGAAATTCAAATATAATCATATCACTTCCATGGTCAAAACTCATTGATGATTTTCCATTGCCCTAAGAAAAAGCTGTCCAGCTCTTGAGCATAGTATGTAAGATGTTTTATGCCATGAGATCAGCTTACCCCATTGATCTAATCCTACCAGTTGCTACCTCACAACACACATAAGTCTAAACATACCAACTCCCTGCATAACTATAAAACATCATTTATTACAATATAACATTCTATAACTTCTCTTAGCACCTGATGACAGACAAAGTGTAATCTCACGTAGCTTCAAAGTGGATAATGTGCAGAAAGTGGCTGAATGAGAGAAGGTAGGGGAAGCTAAGGTCCTTGTAGGAGCTTGGTAGCTGATGTCAGCAGTCGTGGAAGGATTGTCCAAGAAATGAAAGGTTCTAGTTTAGGAGGAAATCGGTAATTAAATAGTCAAATGGAAGTAACCTGCTTTTGGAATATATGGGTTAAGCAAAGTCAATGGGATTTAAAGCAATATTTGTAAATGACTACATAAAATTTCAGAAATACGTACTTAGGGCTAAGAAAGCTCTGAGTTTCTGAAACAGTTGATTGACAACCGAAATAATCACTGGATTTAAAATGTCTCTCAATACAGTATAATTATCTAAATTGCAGATAATAAGTGAATAATCTAATTGACTTTTTATAATGTACTGAATACTGAATGATAATATCCTGTATATAAATAGGTGATTGAGGGGAACAGATTTCACCCGTATATATCATCATAAAATGCTCCAGAGGAGAACTGGGGTAACAATGAAGGCAATGGTGCTTTACCTTTAATTATGGCTTCAAAATGTCATTTATCCTGGACCTGGCAAGAATTGAATTGTGAAATACAAATTCTGGAAGGATCAGAAGCTGAATGAAAGAACTCTAGAGGGTTATGAGGAATGTTTTATCCAGGATGTAAAATGTCTCTCACATGATATTATTAATAATAGTGTCTTCCAATTGGATAAAATTGAATAGAAACTAAGGAAAAGTTCCATAAGTGTAGGCCATTGTATGTTTTGCTCCTTAAACATTTCTTGAGCTCTATTTTCATTTGAAAGTTATGACTGTCCCATAGAGAAAGTATTTTTATTTTGCTATTTTGCCAGGGGAAATTGTATTCAGGGAGGGACGTAGAGTGACTTTGCCAAAGTTGCACTGCAGGGCCAGTTCATGAGACAGAATCGGAGTTGAATTCTCCAAATCCAGTGCACTTTTCATGACATCATGCTGCCACTGAAGACATTAGGGGATTTCATACCAGTGTTCCATAGGAAAGAAACTGAAATTCCGAGAGGATGGCAGAAGTCTGAAGAATTTACTCACAGTGTGAATTCTTATTTCACTAGTGGTCTGTTTAGATCTGAACCATGAACAAATGGATTGTGTGTTTTACTGGCTGCCTTTTTTTCTAACCTTTGTCTTTACAAAAATTCTGCATGTAAATTTAAATGTCAATCTCCATGCTAAGGTGGACCAAAAGAAAGATTTTTTCCCCTAGAATTTTACAGGGCATTTATGATTCTAGGAATTGGAAGCAATGCAGAAAATCAACAATGATGGTAACATTTCAACACAAAGTCAGAGACATCTGATCCAACCTCCTCCTCCACCTGGAGATTTTCTTCTGGAATACATCTGCAAAGCTATAGAGGATAACCCAATTTTAAAAACAAAATCTTCATACATACTTATAACACGCTTTTCCAATTCTAGCCTTCTCTTTTGTCTGCCCTTCTTTACTCCCACTTATAATATTTTTATTGAAATTTTGAAGCCCTTTTAAAATTATGACAGTTCTTCCAGTCTTATGAAATCCAACTGGGCAAAGGAGGAAGCACCAGATAAAGAGAAGAAAGAAAGAAAGACAGTGTAAAATTTAGGAACTAAACTTTGGCAATTTAGAAATGCAAACAAATTTAGTCTCTACAGCATTCAAATTAAATTATACTTCTAGTGTGACTTCTTCATGATTATAAAACGTAATTTAATGGACTTAATTAAGCATTTTGAGTGGAAGTAGGAGTGATATTAATGAATTAAATATGAACTTTTGCTTAAAATGAATTCATTCTTCAAAATGATACTTAGTAGTTTTTAATAAAGTACTATATTCAAACAACCCAAATGAGCCTGGGATAGGTATTAATGTGCTCATAAGCTAATAACATAAGTTCATAAACAACTTATAAATGGTTGAAGGAGACTACAGAAAACACATCTACATAATGATAGCACCAGATGATATCGGAGGAACATCCATTTAATGCTTTCCTCATGATTTCACTACCTATTAAACATCGCTTTCGGATCCCTACAAGTCTTCCTAAATGGAACTATTATTTAAATGTGTGAATTACAGAGACACAAGCTCCATAGATGTTTCAAAGGCTCTTTTTTTTTTTTTTTGCAATAGATCTCAAAGTGTTGTTATAAGTATGACAGGTGGTAGTTTATTTTGCTTTAATGCAGATTTATTAATCATACCACCATAGGACTAATATAATACAATAATAATAGCATAGTGGCTTATAGAGCAATGAAATCTTTCACAGAATGACAAACAGACATGATTTTTTTTTTATTTAGAAAGCACAAAAATACATGGGGGAATGAGCTAGATATAACTTCAACATATATACACTTAAATCACTGGGCTTGGTATTAAACCAAGCATTGAACCAAAAGAAGTATGTGCACAGGAGTTCTGAATATTACTCTACTATAATTTAGTATCCATATTTATTAAAAAAATCACCTTATAATAGTTTAATTAAAATTAGTTGTTTTAGTTTTTTTTTTCCCTTAGATTTTGGTGTGGTAGAAATGAGCATGAACTTAGGAATTACAAAGCTGTTTCAGAAACTGAGCTTATCTGTAACAAGCTGTGTGACTTTAGACAAGTACCTTATCCACTTTGGGCTCTAACATTTTCAACCTTAAAATTGGGGTAACAAGTCATATTTACAAGATTTAGAATTAAGATGTTCTTTGCCTGACACATCATGAATAGGCTATGGTCTATATTAATGTATTTACTTCGGGTTTTATAGATGAGACCCATGTATATAATTATTTTTTTATAAGGCTGAGCATCACAGCATATACAGATGTATAGGCAATTGTTTATTACTACTAATATCCATCTGACTGCATGATTGATACAATAAAAGAAAATTAAAAAAATAGTTCAATATAACTAAAAAATCTGAAAGTATAAACTCCCTAGAAGCAAACACAGGGGAAAATCTCTCTGACATTGAGCTTAGCAATGATTTTTTTTGGGGGGGGGGGAGTTGACACCAAAAGCACAGTTAACAATAGCAAAAATAAACAAGTGAGACTACATCAAACAAAAATGTCCCTGCACAGCAAGGGAAACAATCAATGACATGAAAAGGCAGCCTTGGGAATGAGAGAAAATGTTTGTAAGTCAAATCTCTGATCAGAGGTAAATATTCAAAATATTTAAGAGATTCATTCAATTAAATAGAAAAAAAATTAAAAATTAGTAAAGGACCTGATTAGACATTCTTCCAAAGAAAATATACAAATGGCCAAGAGGCATATGAAAAGATGCTCAATATCATTAATCCTAAGGGATATGCAAATCAAAAGTCCACTAATTTGCCACCCTACACCTGTTAAGATGGCTACTATCAAAAGACAAAAGATAAGAATTGGCAATGACAACTGGCTGGAGACCTGTAGAAGACTGAAACTGGACCCCCACCTTTCATCAGTAACAAAAATTGACTCTCACTGGATAAAAGATTTAAACTTATGACATGAAACTATAAAAATACGAGAAGAGAGTGCAGGGAAAACACTTGAAGAAATTGGCCTGGGAGAATATTTTATGAGGAGGACACCCCCTCCCCAAGGCATTTGAAGCAACACCAAAAATACATTACTGGGATCCGATCAAACTAAAAATTTTGGCACAAACAAGTGCAAAGTAAGTAAAGCAAACAGAGGACCTTCAGAATGGGAGAAGATTTTTGCAGGTTATGCTTCTGACAAAGGTCTGATAACTAGAATCTACAGAGAACTCAAACTAATCAATAAGAAAACAACAATTAACCCAATTTCTATGTGGGCAAGAGGCTTGAATAGAAACTTCTCAAATAAAGACAGGCTCATGGCCTATAAACACAGGAAAAAATGCTCATCATCCACATTACAAAATCCCAAAACTACAGATGTTGGCATGGATGTGGATAGACGAGAACACTTCTACACTGCTGGTGGGAATGCAAGCTAATACGACCCTTTTGGAAAGAAGTTTGGAGAACACTCTAGAAACTAAACATAGACCTATCATTCAATCCTGCAATTCCTCTACTAGGTAGATACCCAAAAAGAGAAGAGAAGAGAGAGGGGAGGGAAGGGGGGGTATGTGAGGAGGGAGGGTATTTGGGGGGACCTCACCTAATGTGCATGATGAGCATTTTTTCATGTGCTTATAGGCCATGAACCTGTCTTTCTTTGAGAAGTTTCTATTCAAGCCTCTTGCCCACATAGAAATCAGGTTAATTGTTGTTTTCTTA
>CAUYQV010095763.1:0-25482 GCA_963574575.1 Galagoides demidoff
TTGTTGTTGTTGTTGTTGAGACAGAGCCTCAAGCTGTCCCCCTGGGTAGAGTGCCATGGCATTACAGCTCACAGCAACCTCCAACTCCTGGGCTCAAGCGAGTCTCCTGCCTCAGCCTCCCAAGTAGCTGGGACCACAGGCGTCCGCCACAACGCTTGGCTATTTTTTGGTTGCATCCGTCATTGTTGTTTGGTGGGTCCGGGATGGATTCGAACCCGCCACCTTAGGTGTATGTGGCTGGGTTGAGCCACAGGCGCCGAGCTGGCATAAACAATTCTAATGCACCTCATTTTCTGTATCCTCCTTTATGAAGCCCAGAGCTTTGTCCTAAAGCTGGAACGATGAAGATGAAATGTGGACCAAAGTTCAGATGCCAGGTGGAAAAAAAGAAAAAAAAGAAAGCATAGGAAAGTGCACAAGAGCCTACCCTGCTTTCCTCCTAGACTACATATTGTATTATAATAATAATGATAATGAAAACAACAAAAATATATACCCTGTTACTTAAGTCATGGTAGCCAAAGTGTATGTGAGTGCTTGTAACTGAATATATTCCTGATGATACAGAATCATTAGAAAGAGACAATGAAGGAAGCCCTAGAAGGAGATTGTCCAGGAAGAGTTAAAAGAGTAAGTGAGAAGACCATCTAAGGCATAATGAATTGTGGAGAAACTCAGGTTCAAGAAAGAGGAGTCTAAAATAAAAGAGTGGTAGGAAGTCACCAGGGAAGTATAAAGAAGATAGGGCAATGTGGTACCAGTGACTCTCAAGAAGGGGCATTATTTATAGAGTCAAATGGTGCAGAGAGCTTAGGAAAGAAAATTCAAAACACTTTTAGATTGAGCAATTAGTTGTCCGGTGACCTTGAAAAAAGGCAGTTTCAGTGAAATTTAAGCAGTGGGAAGATTTCACAACAGGTAAAAGATGGAGTAGAAAATGAGGAAATGGAGAAAAAGAGGGTACACTTCTCTTCCAAAGGGGTTTGGTTGGTTGGTTGTTTGTAAATGGATAAACAAGTCAATAGCTTTTGGGCTTATATGGTTGTTGATTTTAAAAACTACTTTTATTGCTGGCAGTGGGGCTGTTTATTGCTTGTTTGTAGGTGTGTCAGTGCTAATAAAAAGAATGTTCAGTGGACAAAGCTCCCAAGAAAGGTGCAGCATAGCACTTATAACCAAATGAGGCATTTGTTCTATTAAAAAAAAAAAATGATTGACGCAGGTGTTGCCTTGTTCTAAGATGCCGTAGGAAGCTCCAGGTCTCCCTTTCCCTAGAATGAAAGCAGTGAGGACATATGAGAAATCTCTTAGGAAATCTGCAGGTATACATTTTTTTTAAACTGAAACCCTTTATTTTTAAGAAACGGGTACAATTCTTCATTTTCTATTCTTGGTATAAATAGTAATTATTTTCAATGGAACCAATATCTCCTTAACCCCTTTCGGTGTCATCCAAAACTTGAACTTCTACTTCTGACAAAAAAAAGAAGTTCAAAGATGAGCTATGTATCCCGATCACTTTTCCTCACTTCAAACTTTTCTTTGCCAAAATTAAGTAGTACAACACCAACATTTCCTCTTATAATCTTTATCTGTGACACCAGGTGAGGGGATGGAAAGGAGAAGGAGGGAGCACAGGATGACAGCCGAGGCAGCGACCATACCAAGATCCTATAAATTTTTTTTAATGGAGATTTGAATGAGAATCCTGCAGGAAAACCTCCCAAGAAAAAGAAAGTGAATTTCTGAGTTCAGCTGAGAGACCCCTCAAAATTGAAAAGCATAAAATTAGAACAGCAACTATACATGAGATGGTGAATTTTTCCATATCAGCAGGTTCTCCTGATCCCAAATAGGAAGAAGAAATAATGGGGTTTATTTGGGTTGGGGGGTTCTGCAGTGCTGGCTGGGTGACCAGACCATGGAACAATCATGTGGAGAATAGTACTGGCAAGTGCAGCTGATCTGAAGAGGTGTGTCCCAGCATCTATGCTGGAGACGAGGAGTAGGGGAAAGGACGTGTGGGTGATAATAGAGAAAAGCTGGAAATGAAACTGTGATTCATGTTCTGTTTCAAAGTTGGACATAGTGAGAATAAACTGAGGGAGGAAAAAGAATGTGTGAAAGAACAAGCATTAGGGTAATCTAATGTATTAAAAAAGACAGCTTAAAGAAACGTGCTGTCTTCATAGGTGCCCTGAAGCAGGGCCATGGTAGTCTAGGAACTGAGCAAACTTCTACACTGCTTTCTATTTACAGGTAGTTGAAATTTTGTTATGTGATTTTTCTTAACAAGCTACAAATTAAAAGATGTGCACTGTATTTTGGCTGTGCTGTGTCTATACACAGTGTATAAAATCATTCCCCAGAAACAATTAGTACTTTATCACTGCATTTCACTCTTTTTTAAAGATACCTAACCATAATTTTTTTAATTAAACAATTGTTTCTCAAATTGCCAGTTGGCTATACATAGGCTCACGTTAAGCATCTTTGAGCAATCAATTTTTGGCTTTCTATAAATTTAAAATAGCTTATTTAGTGCAATGTAGACAAAAAATGTCTGATTTTTTTTTTACCTGACACTTTATTGTCATGAAAAGACAGTCCTAGAGAACTCTTCTCTAGTCCCTGATTTCCTCTAGCACTTTCTTCTAATTACTGATAAGCCTAATCAAATAGAAAAGCAATTCCAGCCCAGCAAGACTGTTATTCCTTCTATCAACCCAAGTTCACCTAAGAATAATTACTGTTCTGACAACTGCTGTAGCTTTCCTTAACCCCCTGCAGTGACCTCTCTAGCTTCTAACTTCTCCAGCATTACCAAAATGTATTATCTTTCAGTGAGAAAATCATTGATTTGTGAACATATAGCCAATCTAGGCTTGTTCGAAAGCCAGGCAGTGGGAAGGTCTTCATTTTCACTTCATTACATGCCCAGCATTTTATCAATGCAGCCACATCAAGACCTACAAACTACGTGTCAAGAAGGGAGATGCACAGGATATGCCTTCTTGGGATTTTTCTTTTCTTTTCTTTTTTATTTAATGCTTCTACTGCTTTAGAAATTCATATTTAAAGTAAACAACATGCATGAATCCTACATGTAAAAACCACTCACTCGTTTCATAAAGAAGCTAAAGGGATTGATTGAGTACCGAAGCCCACTCCTGAAGACTTTATTCACTTCCTGAGGGCATTAAATTAGGTTTCAGTGTTTTATCATAAGCAAAGAACCTAAATTATAGATAGTAATTATTTTATTAGCTTTTTAAGGAATTTTTAGTACACAGAAAATATCTACACTCTATCAGCAAATTTTTATCCACATACTGGTTTTATATGTCAAAAAGAGTCTTATCTACCTCTTTGCTTTTATCAGAGATTTTTCAAAATTCTTATGTGAGAGCAAATTTAAAGTAGTTTAATTACATGTCTGATTTGGTGCTCAGAAAGTGCATTAATAGACATGTAAGTTTCCCCTTTACTGCTTCTTACTGGTGCTATTTTTACCACTTTCCTATATTATCTACTCACTAATAACTATGTCAATAAATATTTGAGTTTCTTTATCAGATTTATTCAAAGGAAACGACCAGCCTATTTTTTAAGGAATATTTTAAAAAATATAACTCGGTTTTATAGTAATAAGTTATGACAAAGACAGTGGAGTGTCCATACGGAACTACAGTTCATAATAAGACCATATCTGTTCCCGTTCACTGACTTTCGCTCTACATGATCTTTGGCAAAGTATTTTACAGCCTCAAAGGACTAGATCAGATTATTAGTCAACCAGTTTATTTGGAGGTAATGAAAATATTTTTTAAATCAAAGGACTCACTATAGTACAAGTACTTGAAATAGCAGGTTGTTTTAAGGTACTTCTGTTTAATTTCCATTAAAAACTTCCATTTTGCTTTCTCTAAAACTTTTAATGGACAAAAATCCAAAAATGGGAGTCCTAATAACCAAGGTGTGTATCAACTTAAATTAGGACACAGTGTTTGTTCCCTTCTCCTCAGTCCCTTTGTTTGATTCACTCTGCAAAGCAACCAGATAAAGCCCAAGCTCCATCCCACATGCCTTTTTGGTCTCAGTGTACCTGGGGAGAGAGCACAGAGTTTTTAATCAATAGCCCCTCAAATTCCTCAATTACTTCATTCTCCAGGGTAAGTAGGAGAGGTGAAAGGTCTCTAAGGTCTCAAACCCACAAGCCTGACATGCATTCATAAAGCATGCATCTATTGCAGTTTTGACTGTGCTTGTTCTTGGTCGATCAATTAACCAATTTAAGTTGCAGAAAGACAGCGTGCTGTAAACAAAATAACAAAAAAAATTAGCCATTTCTCCTAAACCTTTCCCTAAGAAAATGCACATGAACAAAATAACCTACATAAACGGATTGTTTTTAAGCTTCCATCATTATAGTACCCTCTGTAAGCCATGAATGTGAATTAAAACCGTCACGGCCGTGCATGAACAAAGGTTCTGAATTGTGTGCTGTGTCAGTGTTTTGATGCCTCTAAAGGAAGCACAGACCACATGAAAACTTTCTCCCTTCTCAGAGAATAGAAGTGACATCTCCTCAATTTTGTCATTTGGTAGCAAAATGAAACATTTTTCTTTATTATTATTAGATCATATTTGTGCACATTAATTCTATCATGGGATACAGTGTGTTGTTTCCATATACAATTTGAAACATTTTTTCTTTTCTCCTTGACTAGCAAGAAAAACCTAAACAACATTTTTTGTGGATCAAAACAAGTGAAGACTCTTGTAAATTTTGCTTCTCTGATAAGAGCTTGCAAGAATCAGGCCTGAGAGGTTTTGAATGACTCTGCATTAGTATAATATCCATATGAACTCTACACTTCTACTCAGTTCTTTAAAAGCCCTAATAAATCAATATACTCTATTCTTACTGTTTGGGGAGGTATGTTTCTTTATTTACTGGAGCTCATTTATCCACCTACAGGTTTTGTATGTCAAAGAGGTTCTCATCCACATCTTCACATAGAAGCATTTCTATCTACCACAGTAACTAAATGAGACACACATAGTTTAACCTACATTGAAATTTTATTTCATCACAACTATGATTTATAAATATCTAGTGAGATTGTGTATTTCATGATATGAAAAATTTTATTTAAGGAAAACATATCAAACTGTATTTACTTAATATGCTCAAACTCCAATACCTATCTCTTTCTAAAATTGCTACAATATTTTCCCTAAGAGAGTTGACATTCTTCACCCCCTCCTCAATCTATGAAAGAGCTAATGTTTCCCCCAACCATCTCCAAATCACATTGTCATATAATAGAATCCTGAGGGACTCAGTGAGTTCCTTCCTTAGCAAAAGCAACCTGTGACATCACTATGTCCCTATAGAAACATGAGAAAAGAGTCTTAAAACAATGGAGCTGTTAAATATTTAATTCTGACTAATAGCTGCACTAAGGCAAGACAATTGATAAATTTATTAGCCAGGTTTCCATCTCCATGTCTATTTTTAAAGATAAATCCTTATGAGAGTATGACTTATGTGTTTACTCCACAGGGCATGGGGGCAATGACTAGACAAGGGTTTGTTTGGTGAAATGCAAAATTGTGAAATTTAAATTTAAAAAAATGATTTACATCAGTAACAAAAGAATGAAGTGGATCATTATTCATTAAAATATTATTTTTTCCTAACTTAGACAATGATAATTTGGCCTTTATAGATGATGCTTTATTATCCTAATAGCTTATAACTGATATTATCCTTTAATAAAAAAATGAAAGATTATCTTTTTTCCCACTAATCTTTAATATTGGCACTTTTAAAAATATATTATTCCAATAGATAATAAATAGGGACGATACATAGTCTATTCAGTATATCAGATAAAAATAAATCAATTCTTCTCACTGAATCTTTTTTATAAAACTGGGATTTTTAGGAACATCTGATAAAATGAAAAGCACCATTAATACATCTTCAACCTATAGGTCTGAACCATGGCAGTTATATGAAGAAAGACCATATATGAACACCAATAGATGATTTAAACTATATGGTTTTTAATGTTTTTCTTATAGTTTTCATAAGTCTTAACTATTAAAACTGAAACCTGAAGATGAAGGGCTTCATACAAGTTCATTGACATAAGCATCTCAGGATATCTTAGAACCCCAGACAGGGCTCGGGCTGTGATTTGGTGACCACCATTTCTTGGAATCCAAGGAATTTCCTTTTGACTACTAAAAAGGATCCTGTGAATTAAATCATAAAGTAAGAAAAAATATGAGGGACAGCAAATATGAAGACGGTTTTCCACACTATCAGGAACTCTAAATCTTTGGGACTGCTACTTCCTGAGCCAAGAGATGGCTCCTGCCCAAGATTTAATCTACTGGGTAAAGGCTGAAGCACATGTAATTGGAATCACGTACTATTAAAATAGAATTGTGCTTTTCAAAATACATAGACATATATTAAGGACGATTCATCTTATGAAAAAGAAACATTGAATTATGTGATTTTTCTTTTTCAATAAAATGATTTTTTTAAGGAACAATCTTATGAGCCTCTTGACCAATAAATGAAATCTCATATTACTGAGAAACTTAGAAAACATATAATTTTCTTTGCACTGCATCATTTTAAATTGCAGGGGCAAAAGTAAAATGATTCACTCTCTTGTGTTTGAGACAGATAGCTGAAAGCTCTACTAAATGTAAGAAAATATATTTGAATTGTATTCACTGTCAAGGGAGTGTTGTCTGGAAGTTTCATATGTTAAATATGAGTTTAATTTGAGCATTTCCATTTTTCCAATTTAATTGGAGATAAGTGTTCTTATGACAACTTATGTTAATAAAGCAAAACCCCAAAGAGTTCATTCAGTGAACTGAGGAGCCATGAACACCTCCGTGGGGGAGATGATGTCACAGCAACATAGATTTCTAGTGCTTTCCCTGGTGCCTGGAATTTTACTGGTTATCTAAGTGCATAATAATTTTTAGCATTCCTGAATTATTTATTATGTTGGTGTTGACTTCCGCAGGTACTTATTAGGAGATATTGCATAGAATTTCACAGCAGTACTCTGAAATCACATTGAAAATTGATACAGATGTGCTGATTTACATGGCCTCTAATACATCATCTCTTGTTGCCCCTGAACATTGGTTTTCCATAAGCAATATAACACACTCAGAAGCTGTAAAGGGAGGGTCAGCTGCACTGTGGAGAGTCAACCCATTTAAAGACTAATTTTCTAATCAAGGCTGTATGTCTTCGAAATCAACACAGATATTCTAGATCACAAAGGTCTAGTTCTCCAGAGGTCTAGTGCATTTGAGCAACTTGATGGTAAATGTATAAACCATGTTATTTTGCCAAGTGATAATATAATTTACAAAATAAAACAAAAAGCAGTTTTCATAAAATGGAAAAGATTTTAATATTTCAAAGATGATTTTAGGGTATGAAAAGGGATATCTGATATTTTAGACACGTAGATGACATGCAGAGACATGGCACTTAGCTCTATCAATTCCCACTTCCTTAACTGACTTCACTTCTATATTTCCCTGCACTCCACCCCATTCAAGTTTTCCTTGAGAAACAAACCTAATCAGCTTATCTTGAGTCAGAAAAAAGATGCATAGTTTCTGTTAGGAGGAAAAACAATAGTTTGGGGACAGGGTAATAATTTCCAATAAGTTCTCTCTTTTTCTATTTCAGCTTTCAAAAAAAATAGCTCTTGTTGTTGTGTGCTTTTCCTCTGTGAAGTGGTGATCTTCGGCCTTCGGCAGATTTGTCTTCCTGGAAGTTCAGTGACATGATGGTGATTTAGGCTTCCTGTCTCATCAGAGCATGGTTTATCATGACAGCCCCTGGTGGCCTCCCATCTCCCTGACCTTCCCTCTCTGCCTTGGTTTCTCTAAGAACCATTGCCCATGCTGAGAATTGAGCTTAGGGAGTCCGGACTCAGTGCTTGTTCATGCAGAACTAACAAAAGGAAAGCCATTTTGTAGATTTTGACAATCTCTGGACGTCCAGTGGTGGATACTTGAGCTGTGGAATGAATATGTGTGCTTGCTTTGCACGGTGCAGACAAAACTGTGGCTTCAAAACTGTCATTAGAACACCAGGGTCTTCTAGTGAACTGTATTCTTCCTAAAATATGGATAGTATATCTTTTGAGAGTTGATGGCTGCTTTTATTTAGTAAAAAACCATTTCCTTTGTTCCATTTCTTTCTGTCACATTATTCAAGGTAATAAATACTCAGTGGCAGACACTGCTCCTCAGGGAAGTCTGTTTAAACCCAATTGGGGAAATGCTGAACCTTACACATTCACAAGCTCTCTATCATCCCACGGTGTACTGTCGCAGCTGATTTCTGTGAATTATGTGTTTCTTTATACCTAAAATAGTGCCAGGAAAAGTCCGCCTTAGAGCAAGTCACATTTCATGAATTTGGGAACTTGAACATTTTGCCAAACTTGGATATGTTTTCTTTTCTTTTCTTTTGTTTTAATCATACTTAATAGTATATAAAATGTCCCAGGCCATATGAAAAGATAAAAATATAAAATTCCACACTTTCTAAATTGCTTATTTGCACTTTTTTCTGGTCATTAACCATTTCTTGATGACCTTTATGTTTTTACATAAAGTGGAAATGAACAGTGAACTGAAAAATCCATGATTTCATGAATGTAATACATTAACTGACTGTACACACAAGAGTGAAGGGTCTGGATTATTAAAGGGGTTCTCCTCTCTACCCCAGCAGAATTGGTGCTTTTGATTATGAAGTTGTCAATGTGTTATTCTACAAATTAAAAGAATATAAAAGCTATTACTTGGCTGTGATAATCAAATCACCAACCAGTTAATAGAATAAACATATGAATTTTTAGTTATAAAATGATTAAAACTAAAAGCAAATAAGTGTCATTGAAAAGGACCTTTTCTTCTCTGACTTTATTGCTTACTTCTCTCTCAGCCTTGTTTTCACAAAATTTTGAAAATTATGAGTGAAATTAATTAGAAAAAAATGATCACCACTAGAAGCAAAGCGGAGAAGTGGGGACTACTCCAACCACTTAGATATGTAGTGTGGTCATACTCGCATCTTACAGTTTTATAATGTTAATGTGAAACTGTTATGTGTGGCAGGAAATTCGCTATGTATCAATGAAAGATTTGGAAGTTGAGAAAAGCCTTAAAGTTCACGTAATCTAACTCTGTGTTAATTCTTCAATTCAATGCAACCATATAAAAATAGGCAGAATATTGCAATTTCTAGGATAGCAGAATATGTCACATTATTTCTAGATTTATTATTGATTCAAAAATTATTTTATAGCTTACAACAATGGCTCTAAAGCTTTATTAAGCAAAATATTTCTCATATTATAGAAACCAAAATTGATTATTTGATTTAAAATAAGGTATCATATTCATGGGAAAGAATGAACAAGCATGATTATTTTTAAAAACCCCAAAATAAATGAATCATGAGAAAAAAGGATGTTTTTCATAAAACATATAATAAAAATTAAATAATTTATATTATGGTACTTATATAAACACTTTATATGGACAGATAATTAATTAATGGAAAAGAAAAAATATATAGAAATAGATTTTATAGACTATAATATGTCAGAAAGGATAAATTAAAAAATTAAAATTTATTATAAGATAATATTTTTAATAGTAGGGGTATGTGATATAATTATATGTAATAAAAATGACTACTTCAAACATAAAATTAAATTACAAATGAATGATGAAATGAAAATTAAGCCATTTTTCCAATTACTCTTGCAGTTTAACAAAATACCTATAAATTTAGACATAAAACTTCTCAGTATTTGGGGTCCCAATAGGAAAATTGAACAGCTAGCAATGGATTGGTGCTAGAATCATTTGGAGGTCACTATTAATTTCTCTGGCCCACGAGTGGGACCTTGGTTGTTGCTTACTACCAGGCCCCTCTGTGTGGTCTCTCCAGATAGCCTGGGTTTTCTCACACTATGATAGCTTCAGGGTAATTGGACGTTTTATCTAGAGGCTCAGAACTAAATATCAAATGGTTTGGACCAAGAGACAGAACTTCCATTGACTTCTATGATCTAGTCTCAAAGGTCACATAGCTTCCTTTTTGCCACTCTTTATTGTTAAGTAATCGTAGTCTGCCTAAATTCACCAGGAAGGGATATAGACTCCCTGTTTGATGTAAAAGTGACAAAGCCATATTGTAGACAGGATGTGGAATAAGAGATACTGTCACAGCCATCTCTGGAAAAACAATCTGATGCAATATCTAATATGAAAAGAGAAAGGGGCTTGGTGCCCATTGCACAGTGGTCAGGGTGCTAGCCACATACACGGAAGCTGGTGGGTTCAAACCCAGCCTGGTCCAGCTAAACAACAATGACAACTGCAACAAAAAATAACTGGGCATTGTGGCAGGCACCTGTAGTCCCAGCAACTTGAGAAGCTGAAGCAAGAGAATCATTTAAGCCCAAGAGTTGGAGGTTGTTGTGAGCTGTGATGCCACAGTACTTTACCAAGGGTGACATAGTAAAACTCTACATCAAAAAAAAAAAAAAGAAAGTGGATGGATACCCAGTAATCGGTTTGTGAGATCCAATGGAAGGTCTACCCATAAGAAAAAATAATTGTCATAAGGATATTTGCACACAGGTGTTTATAGCAGCTCAATTCACAATTAAATAGATGTAGAAACATCCTAAGTGACCATCAACACATGAATGGATTAACAAACTGTGGTATATGTATGGCATGTAATACTATTCAGCTATAAAAAGACAGAGACAAGGCAGTGCCAGTGGCTCAAGAAGTAGGGTGCCAGCCGCATATACTGGAGGTGGTGGGTTCAAATCCAACCCCAGCCATAAACTTAAAAAAAAAAAGATGGAGACTTGGGGTACCTTTTGTTTGTACCTGTATGGATTTGGAGAACATTCTCCTACATAACATTATCACAAGAATGAAAAAGCAAGCATCCTATGTACTCAATACTATGTTGAAATGAATAGATCAACAACTACAGGTCCGCATGAGAGAAAAAAACACAATTAAATTCAAGAAGGGTGGAGGGTGGAGAGAGTTGGATCAGCTCTCTCCTAATGGGTACAATGTAGGGGTACATGGCACACCTGGTTGAAGGACTCAACTGCAGCCCAGACTTCACCTACAAATGCAAATAAGGTAACATAATCATATGTACCCTCATATTAATCTAAAATTTAAAAAGAGAGAGAGAGGGAGACAGAAAGTAGAACTTGAAGGAGATATATTTTCAAATTTTTGGAGTGTTAAAAACACTAGAAAAACTAAAGCTCAGCATGTACATAATCTGGGATCTAGTAATTCTTTTGCTAGAATGTACTCAGGAGAAACACATTTACCAAAAGACATGCAATAGAGTGCTCTATTTATAATAGTCCTATTGGAGAATATTCAAATACCTATCAACGATTGAACAGATAAATGAATTGGGTAGTTATTCATTGGAATACCATAATGAGAATGAATGGTGTAAAGCTACAATTAATAGGATGAATGAATGAGACAATATTTTGAGCAAAGGAAGTCAGATATAAAAATGTCATATCATTTGATATCATTTACCTAAACACAAAGGGAGAAAAGAATCCATTCTGTTAGAAATCAGGATAATACTTACCTCTATGCAGGGATTAGGATTTATAACTGGAAGAAAGTAAGGAGGAGATCTCTGGGGGTACTGCATAATGTTTTGTTTCCTGATCTAGGTGCTGATTATATGACAAGTTAAATTTGTTAATATTCAATGGCCTACACATTTATAATGTATGCACTTCTCTCTATATATAATCACATTAAATTTAAATAAATGAAAAAGCAAGACATTGCAAAAATTTCAACTATTAAATGTTTAAACTTTTCTAGATAAAAAATTAATCAAAAGTAAAAATAAAAATTGTAAGAAATTTTTGTATTATACAGTAGAAACTGCAAGTTGAACATCCCAGGGACTACAACAAACTGGTCAACATATGAAGGTGGGCAACATAAAGAACAGGAACTATTGTACGGATATGTACATGTGGCACGTGTCTAGTCTGTGAAAATTAGATAGACTTAATGGTCAATGTAGGAGGTGGTCAAGTATAGAGTTTCTACTATCTATGAAAAGTGTTCATTGGGTTATGCTATGAAGGGTATCTTCGAAGTATAAGAAAATCATGAAGTTCTCAGTGTGATTAATTCATGAGTTGATTACATTTTTCCAAAACAGCATGCAAAAAAAGGAATACAAATAAACATGTAGAAGTGTCTTCAAATGTTTCTATCCTTTTCTGAAACATTTTAAGGAGAAAGATCTAACAACTATATTCAAATTAATAAAAAAATAACAGAGAAAATAACCTAAGTACCCTAAAATAGCTTATTGAGTATTGACTAGTAAGTGAAGTTATTCCATGGAACATTTTATGTTGGAAGAAGGAAAAAGCTCACACCTGAGCCTGTGTATTTTCCTCAGCCCATGGAAGATTTTTCAGTGTTACTCCCACCTTCATTTCCTAGGATGGATTCATCTTGCTGCTTTCAAGATCTGTAAAAGACAATGGGTTCTTACCCCCATGTCTCTCAAGGGAAAGGGAGTAGACTCTGTTTCTCTTTACTTTCTCTACAATTTTGCTACAATCCTTCATTCTTTTCTTGCTTTCAACGAATCAAGTCACTCATACAGAACTGGCCAACTGCCTCCTTTTCCATTCCACTTTCAGCTGGTTAAGCATTTATAGATTATACATGCAACTGTGTCCTAAGTGAGCCCAAGCAGATGGATTCAATTGTCCTGCTATCTCTCAGGGGTCATGCATAAACTTGCAGTTTGCACATGTTTATTTGTTATATTTGGGTATCAGTCTATTTGCCTTTTTGCCCTCAGATCATTTTCTGACTCTTTCACTGTAAACTACATTTCTCAGACTTCAATGCTCTTTAGTTTCCATGTTGGTTTGGTCAATAGGAGGCAACGAAAAGAAGATAGAAGGAAATGAAGAAGGAAAAGCAAGGACTTTCGTTCTCTATCCTCACACCTTACCTGCTTCACTTGGCATCTCTGACATCTCTTCCTTGGATATCAGACTTTAGCCCAGACTTTAGAGCAGGGGTCCTCAAACTTTTTAAACAGGGGGTCAGTTCACTGTCCCTCAGACCATTGGAGGGCTGGACTGTGGGCCCCAGGACGAGTCAGCTGCTAAGCAGGACAGGCAATGGTGGCAAAAACACCTGGCAGCCAGATAAATGTCCTCGGTGGGCCACATGTGGCCCGTGGGCCGTAGTTTGAGGACGCCTGCTTTAGAGCATGGTCTTAAATCTCCTGGTTTAAGAGTGAGGGGAAGTTTCTCCTATTTTCAGTTTCTGGGCTACTCACTATCCTGTTTGCTTTGTTTTGCTTTGTTTCACCTTTTATAACATTATGTTGACTTTTCATTATTGTAAATTTCATCTATCAGACTACTTAGTTGGGCTCTAGTATTCCTGCATGGATATAACTACCTGAATACCAGCAGTAGGGATCTAAAAACCAGATCCTTGAGGTGTTATCCATTATCCTGAAATTTTTTTGCTTTCCTATATGATCTTAAATACAGTGATAGTCTCCTTAACAGTAGAGAAATATGTGCATATCTGTACATATAATCCATAGTACATAAGATATCGCATCTATTTAAATTATTATCTGTAATTTTTGCAGATGATGTGTGAATTGAATCGATGGCTTTGGGTGACGGATTAAAGAACATACTTGACGGATATGCTCATAATGCTGACTGCCAGGAACATCTGGCTGGTTCTGATGATATTGAAAATCTAAAAAAAAAATAAAATAAAATACTAATATAAGAAACATAAACTCATATGCCAAAACATTAGTCATCCATCAAAAAACCACATTGGTGACAACAAAATACCTCTTATTTCTAGTCGATGTATGCCTACTTTAGACACAGCTGAAGACAGATCTAGAGGCTAATTTTTGTGGTGGGAGAATAACATGAAATTTGAACACATAGCCCCACAGTGTCTGTTATGGTAAGGTTAGTGCATTACTTGGAAGTGACCTGACACTTGAGAGCAGGTCATTTGGGTGGACTTTGATGATCTAAGAACCCAGAATCCCAAAATAGCCCTACACTTTTCCTTAGAGCAGAAGCATTACCCATGCTTTACACAGATACCCTTAATGATGCTATGCAAGGCAGCTGTCTTGAAAGATGCTACCTACCTACCTTTTCCTCTTGAGACGACCCTGTCTACTCTCACTACCATCAGAACCATAGCTAGTGGAAGAATGTCAAGGTCTACTCTAGGTAATGATTGTGTGTGTGTATAACAAAATGTGGTAGGGTATTATTAATTTATATTGGCTTAAACTTAGGACACATATGAGAATAGATTCTAGGGGTGTGAAAACAAAGAGGATAGGACATACTAGATAAGGCAGAATTTATAAACGTATTTTCATTTATTCATGTGTGCTGCACTTAACACATTTGCAAGAGCATCTAACAATGATTGAAGCATTCACTCAGTTGTTTGACCAAAACTTGGACAATGAAGTGGACTATATTCAATGATGTTGGGATGCAAGAACTTCTCTGGTATTACATAGGAAAAGGAAACCAAACACTGGGAGAAAAGTGTTATCACAAACGGTGAGTCACCCAACCCAAGTATGTTTTTTGGGGGGCCCATAATACAAGTCCTTCTAGTACACATTAAGAACTTCATTGCATAGGTAAATATCTGCATCCTTGGAAAGTTCTGTATTGTCTGTCATTTGTAGGTCAAGACTGCAGGGAAAAGAAACCACATTTAAAATGAAGCTCTGATTTCAAGCAGAATGATGTGATCCAAAAAATGTTTGAGGTGGGTCACAGGCACTTTGCCATCCGAGGAAAGGCCAAGCAAACTTACCATGATGGGAGAGAGAGTGATGTAAGTACCAAAGTTTTTAGTTTACAGGGATATGTTGGGGGGTACTAAATAATCTGTAAAATGAAACTCTTTTAGGAATGTTGAGCAGAAACTTAATTTCAGTCACAAAGAAAGGAAGTCATGCCTTTTAACCAAGGTCCTGGACCTAAGCTAGTTCAAGAACACTTAGCACCTAATTGAAAGAAAAGTGAGAAGCACTTGAGCAAATGGTCATTTAGTAGGTGTGCCGTGCACTAGAGAGATAAAGACAGCAAGCATTTAAAAATCATTAGACAATCTGAATTAATGCTAATGCCCAGAGAACCAAATGATCAGAGCGGCAGCTTGCAGAGTCATGAGGTAAATAGTGTAATAATCCAATTCTAGTGGATTCATGAATCCAGTTTATAACTATTTCCCAGGTTCCTAAATGGTATAGTTGGAGTTTACTTGACAGCTGGCTGAATCCCTCACTGCCTCCCTAACACGTACAGTGAACGATCTTTGATAAGAAGGCAGATGGAAGTCCCTGCAACTTAGGAACCAGTCAAGCAAAAGCAACACTGTATCCCTGGGGGAAATAGAAAAGTTTGCTCCACCATAAAAATATTTGACCAATGTAGTAGTGATTATTCTTTTCTTATTCACAGTGAACTCGGTAGTTTGAACTATGTAAAAACTGAACAGATCGTGGAAAATGATTCTGGGTTATTGTAAACCTCATCAGTCAGGGACTCCAATTACAGCTATGGTTTCAGATATGGTGTCTCTACTAGAGCAATTTGTGGGAGACAGTTTGTAAAACTCCCACCATAATTCCCCTACCATATATAAATCCTTTGCATTTGACCATGTATCCCCTCCAATTAAGAGACACAATCATTTCTCTATTCCTTGAATCTAGACAAGGTAACTTGTTTTGGCCAACGGAACATAAGCAAAGCTGATGCAGGCAGAATCTTTAAAAGCACGCACCTGTGCATTAGAGCTTGATTTCTGGTTCCACGGAGAAAACTGAGGCCACCAGGTGAATCAGTCCCCAGCTAACCTGCTGCAGAGGCCAGTGGAGACCTGCTGTGTCCTGGCTGACAGTCTGAGAACAATGAGACTGGTGATTAAAGCCAACCTACATCATCTAGCCCCAGGGAAGCTGCTAGTTGCCTATTGCTTCATAAAAGAGCCCAGGAGAAATAAGAATTGCCAATGTGAGTCCAGCACAGATGACTAACCTACTGAATTGTGAGCTAGCAGACAAACATTGTTTTAAGCCACTCTAGAAGGTGGGTAATTGTTATGTAGCAAAGGTTAACTCATTCACAAATCTGCACAGCCATTAAAACCTGGTGTATGACAGCCATTGATATTTTTACAGCATAGCAATTTCTGGGAAAATAGAAGTTCCCTTTTTCCATATAGGGACAGAAAAACACTTCTCAATGTAATTGCAAGGCTAAGTTAACTTCATGGACTTCTCTGTCATAATATATCTTCCTGGAATAGATTGTCCACTTCACTGCTTGGAACATACTTGTTGATTGGACCTGATGAGCAAAAAGTGGGAGTGGCAGACATGCCAGGTGCCTTTCCATGGAAAGAAATCATGGAAAACTAACCTGAAAATAATTTATGACATCGTCACATTGGTAAGATCCCAGAGATCTATTGGTCTGGAGTTTTTAAAGTTGACATCTTACAACACCCAACACAATGCTTAGCTACCACTTTGAATTTTTGAGACATCATTTCCCACAGTTATATCTGCTGCTCCAACCCTCTTGCTAAAGGTAGATTTCAGAGAAAAATGGAGTTTAGTCATTATCTGGGGCCTTAAGACACAGTAGACTATGACATGGTGTTGTTTTAAAACAAAGTTATGACCTTATCTGCTGATACTTGTCATATGTTTTGAAAGTAGGTCCTGGTGCTGAGCTCTTATATGGACACTGTACACCAAGTGGTGTGAAGCCTGTGTGGTTCATATTGAACTGGGTTGTCTAATCCACTGAGCCACAAGTGTGGTCATGTGTAGCCACAAAATGGAAATGTTAGGTGTGGAATGAGTGCTGTTCCTGAAAGGTAGAAGTAATTAGCACAGCAGGTGGCTTGGGTTTCCATCCTGTGTACTCCTATTGTACTACAGAGACCTTTTAGCCCACATCATGTCATGGGCTTCATGACAGCTCCTTATGGCCAGTGAGAAAAAAAAAAAAATCATAATTTTGTTTACAAGTGTCTTTCCAATATAAACTGGAATCAGCTTAAAGTGAGGTGCTGCTAACTCACATCTCAACTCAGCAGCAATCCAGAAAGACAGTAGTGAAGGGAAATGGTGGAAGGAAGTAGGGGAACAGTGAATCTGGGTGTCATTTTTCCCTGGAAAGGAAAATTTTCAAAATGGAGTTATACCTATTCATGGACATTTGATCACTAACTGACAACCACTGCCAAGTATGATCTCAGGAAGCAGATGTCATGTGAACGTCAGTTAACCTCATCCAGGATCACCCTAGACGTTGCTCAATGGGCCAGATGCAAACCAGCATTGCAACAGAAAAGGTATTTTTAATGGTTGCAACTGCATGTACTTGTCACCAGAGCTGATGTGTCTGCTACCGCTGTTAGGCTGCAGCCTATCAAAAGCAGAGGCCAAAATCCCTAATCCCCACAAAAACCATGATTTCCAGGGAAATGAGGCAACTACCTGCTGGAAGCTTGTTAACTTTGGAACTTTTGTTTCATAGGGGAGAACGTCCTTGCTAGAAAGACACTCCTTCTGAGTATGGATCCACATTCATTGCCATGCATGTTTCTGCCAGCATCCCCAAATCCTTCATTTACTTCACTTCATTATGCCACATAAATATTACTTCTGCATGAGATATATAACAAAAAGCCTGAGTCTATGGAATTTAGTGACCCAGTGGCTATCAAACTGTCATAGCCCAGAGACAGGTGATCTGATAGTAAAATAAGATAATTTTATGAAAATTCAGTTACAGTGCCAGCTAAGAGAAAATACTGTACGAATTTGGAGGACTGTCCTCTTGAATGCAATATTAATGTGCATTCTCTATAAAGAAATCAAAATGGTTTGCTTTCTGGTAGCATTTATCCAAATAATTGAAACAAAAGAAAAGCAGATGTTTTTAAAAAATTAAATACGTACCCAAAACTAATATAATTTATTCTTCTGCCACTTGAAAAAAATGTTCAACCAATACAAATATACCACCTACTAAAAATGGCATTCAGCAAAATTAGAATACAAAGCCCAGCCTAAAGTTTGGAATTAATATTAAGATGAAAATAAGACAATACAACACATTGCTCCTTAACATTTGGTATGGCACAAAATATATAATCTAATATTATTAATTACAGTATTTCTCTCTCTTTCTCCCTCTTTCTCTCTCTTTCTCTCAACATTAAATGCTGTATTTTTCAAATCTGTTCCTTAAAAGTGAGGGAAAATTAGGGTATTTCCATATAAATAAGAACTGAGACAATTTGTTACCACTAGTCCTGCTTTTTAAGAAATACACAGAAAAGACACTAGACCATAACTCAAAACTCTATGAAGAATGAAAACTCTTAATTATGGTAAATACATGAGCAATTATAAGGCTAGTATTATTGAAATACAAGTTTGTAAATATATTTTTTGTTTTATTAAATAATACTCTATGTCTATAATAAACCTAATAGTAAATATTCCAAAGAAGATAAGAGACAACTAATATATTCTTTAAAAAACAATTGTCAGTCTAAAAACTAGTACAATTATAATTTTGGTTAGTAATTACATACCTTTTTCTATGAAATTAAAGGTAATTATGCACTAAAAATTATTACTTTGTGTTTTGAAGCACAAGCTATCTAAAAAAGTAACTTTCTGACATCAACAACTGAAAGGAATTAGTACAGAGCTATTACAGGAGTAGAGTTTTGTTTGTTATGAAAGTTAATTTGGTATAAACTCAAATATAAGTGGTATGACTTTCACATGCTGACTGTAATCCCCTGGTGACTGTACAGCAAATAGTTATGCAATATATACAAACAGAAATGAAGAAGAAAATTAAACATTTACTACAAAAATAAACATAAAAATCATTAATTCACGAAATTAGAAATAAAAATCCATAAGGCTATAAAAAACAAACAGCAAAATGACAGAGTATCTCCTTATTGGTAATTACAGTCATCCATCAATATCCATGGAGGATTTACTTCCAAAACACTCATGGACACCGAAGTTCACTGATGCTCAAATCCCTTATATAAAATGATGTAGTATTTCCATGTAAGTTACACATGTCCTCAATATACTTTAAATCATCTCTAAATTAGTTACAATACCTAAAACAATATATATGCTATGTAAATAGCTATTGTTCTGAATTGCTCAAGGAAGCAGGACAATAACAAGTTGTCTGTACATGTTCAGTACAGATGTAACTTTCTTATCACGTATTTTTGATTGACAGTTGGTTGACTCCACGAATGTAGAACCCACAAATACAGAAGGCCAATCGTACATTCAACATACACAGTTTAAACTTTCCAACATAATGAAAGAGATTAACAGAATGGACAAAAAAAATCCACCTATATTTGTGTACAAGACACTCACTTTAAATCCACCAATGACACAGAGAGTGAAAGTGAACAGAAGAAAAAAAAAAGATATTACATGAAAATAGTAATCAACAGAGAGCAAGGATGGCTATAGTAATATCAGAAAGCATAGGGGCGGAAAGCAGAAACATAAATCTACAATAATAATTGGAGATTTCCATACCTGCCGTCAATAATAGATACAAGAAGCAAACATAAAGTGAGTAATGAAATAGAGGCCTTAAACAACACAAAGAAGTAACAGGATTTAATAGACATGTACAGAATATTCTTCCCAACAAATGCATATACATTCTTTCCCAGTGCACGTGGGATAGTTTCTAGAACAGACTACACAAGATCCACAAATTAAGTCTCAATATATTTTTAAAGATACAGGTACATATAATACCAAATATTTCTTAAACTACAATAGGATACAGAAGCTAAACTGAAAATTTACAAATTTTTGGAAATTAGACAACACATTCCTAAACAATCAATGAATCAAAGAACTCACAATGGAAATTTGACACTAAGGAAGATGAAATTTAACAGACTAAAGCTTATAGGGTGAAAGCAGTTTCAATGGGAATTAATATTGTGCAACACTAAAGCTAGGTGCATAGAACAGCTCTTGATCAGAAATTCAGAAGATACTATGGAGATAGCTTGTCCCTGCTGCATGATGTCTGGGACCACAACAGAAAGAACAGCCCTTTTTGGACGACTAAGATTTTTTTGTTAAGGGAAAACAAGTAAAAGAGATGGCAAAGGCAGGCTGTTGGTTCATCAGTGCCGCTCAGGTGCACTGGGCAGTTCACATGCCTGACCAAACCCACCCTTCCTGGGAATGTATGCTCCTCCCATTGGGGGTAGTGCAAGTTATGTGATGGTAGGCAGGAATGTAATCATATTAGGAGGAGGGGAATAATAAATTCTACCTTATGCTAACATTTCTGTCTATCTTTCTAGAATTCTTTTTTTTTCTTTCTGTAATTCTTAACATCACATAGTTTTAGTAACTACTGTGTTCTAGTCCTAAACTCTAAACTCTTAGAAACAAACTTTAAAAAAAAAATCACAAATTATATTTTCCAGAGAATTTCTCTTGAGCCAACTCAATTTGCTATCTAAATGATAATCATAAATTTGTGAGTATGCCTTCACCAACCAAAATAATAACATACAAATTATAAATCTTTCACAATGGAAAACAATGCCTTAGGACGATTTCTGTGTTCACCTCCCAGATCAAACTACCAAGTACCAGTCATCTCAGAGCACTGCAGGTTTGCCAGGGAAAAGCTTCTCTGTGTGTGTATGTTAAGCAAATACTTACTTTTTGCCCTTTCCTTTACTTGCAGCTGCTTATTCCCAACAAGTGGTTGTTTCTACTGAAAGGCAGAGGGCTGTAGGAATGAAGTGTGTCAGACTCTCTGAAAGTGTGAGTAACAATGGAAATGCCAACTATTCTCAGCATTGAATAATGACAGTTTAATGAAAGACACTAATGATGAGGTTGTCCAGGGTATTGTTTGGTTATCATTAACAAATCACATTATCTTCCCCTTCTCTCTGCAGCAATCAGTCTCTTGAAGCAAACTACATGTAAATTCTTTTGACAGAAGGCAATTCCTTTTCTCCATTTCCTCCTTAACTCCATAATGAAATCCTAATGAATACTAAAGGTTTCTGTGAGTAGTACAATAATCATCTATTGTATTGCTGATTGAAAAGAACTTGCTGCATATTCAAAGAGATATAAAGGACCTGATTTTCAAACAAATAGTTTTGGAAGGCAGATTCAGGAAAAATCTAAATTGCATTTAATTACGCTACTATTGCCATGCTCTTATAACAGTTTTTCATATGTCAATTCAATATCTTTAATATTTTTAAGAACTATTCTAACATGTAGAATGTATTTCCTGATTAGCTACATCCATTTTAATACCATTTATATGTTTCAGTACTCTGGGAATAATGGCATAATGGTAGTCTAAGGAGTCAAAATATTGTCCTAAATAAAACCTTTAAGGATAAAATCTTGAAACACATGTGCCTATGAGGAAGGGGTCTTCTAGCATTAATTTGATGGCCCTTCTAAAAATGAAAAAAAAAAAAATTATGCACTCTCAATTGCCTGCAGGTTTAAACTCAGTGTTGCCACAGAAATATATACATATTATGAAAAATGTGCTGTTTCAAGTGCTCTGGTTACAGCATTTGCAACCTAATGAATGACCTTCTGTAGCCTACAGCTGCAGGCCCCTAACCTGAACATGTCTACATATTTCTCATCCTGTGTGATCACTGTACCTTTGCAATGTTAACAGAGAAGAATATGAATATATTCAAAAAGTTTTTGTTCAACAGAAAAAGCCAAAGAGATTTTTAAAAGTTGGATTTCAAAATAAACTCAATGAAAAATAACTGCCATTTGGAAAAATGTTGGGCTGATCACTAACCTTCTATATCTTTTCAAATGAGGAGTGTTAGGTAATTGCCCTAGAAAAGTCCCTTCCCCAAAAAGCTCCTTCCTGCTTTCAACAGACCAAGAATAGCTGTCTCACTCTTAAAGTTACAGCTCATTTCCAAGCACAGGGAGTTGCCTGCTAGACATCTCCTTATCTCTCAGGCACAAAACCTGCCTCATTTCCCTGTCCCAACTACCCGCTAAAAATTTCAAACTTATGGCCTGCCCCTAAGAGCTCTTCCGGCCAGAGCAGTAACTCCTTATTGGCTATTCTACCCTCCCATTACCTTCTGAGACTTCCCTAACTGAACCTGTGTAAGGGTGCACTTTCCTTTTAGTCCCTCCTCCTTTCCTCTTCTCTCTCCTCTCTTTGCTCTCCTCTCTTTTTTCCCCTCCTTGGTGCTGCTCTGCAGCATCCCTTCCTCACCAGTAAAGACCTTTCATATAAGACTTGGTGGTCTGTGTGATCTCCGCTGGTCGAGTGCTACCCTCAAAATATAATTTTCTTAAATCTTTTCCTTTTGGTGTTACTTTCATTTTTTTCTTAGTCCTTCTTTAATCCACATTTTATGTTTTACTGAGCATATTTTTTAATCCCTCTTATCAAGATATGGAAAACTGCCTTTTTTTCCAAATAATCACAAAATTTAACAAGGCTTGGTGAACATCAAGACAGGATAAATGACCCAACAGAATATTTTTGAATTAGATTCCTTGGCATTTCACACCTAACAGGTTTTTTTTTTTTTTGACTTGCAAAATGGATGACAAATTGTATTCAAATTTCATTGTTAAAATACAGTTTATTGAGCTACATTCTATCTTGATTTTGTGATTGAAAAATTTTAAGATTTCATCATCTTGAATTCTCACTGCATTCACTAAAAGTTTTCAAATGGAATATCTGCTATGATTGTCTTCATTTGATTCCACAGGTGACAGAAAAAAAATCCCTGAGTCAAGTGGTAGACTTTATGTAGGGAAATAAGGATATAATTTTTTCCAACACCTTATTTTCTAAATTGCCTTTATCAAATTTTGTGCTTGAGTGAGACATAATTATATGCAGGAAGAAACATTTTAATGGTGAAATCATTATGTCTAGGTAATGATTAAGAACCAACTCTGAGTGAGCCATTTCAAGTTGGTCTTGGATTTCTAAGAAGTAAGAGTCATCATACAAATATATGAATAATCAGATACTCAAAAAGAGGTTAATCATAGGTAAAATATAATTTTTAAATATGTGACTGAGAAGTACAGAAACACTAAAGTACAATCAAGATGAAGAGAGTTTGATCATCATGGTTAGTACCAGAATGTGATTGTAATTAACAAAGGCAGAACACAATCAACTGTGTTATGGACTGTCAAAAGAAAGTGTATAGAATAAAATGCATGAAAATCTAATTCAGAGGTATGAAAATACAAATGACTAATGGATAAAGTTGCACATTCAGCTAGTAACTTAACAATTAAGATAATAGTGAGATGTCATTTTTGTCTATCAATCTGTCAAAGATTGTGAATAGAATAATAGAACCTTACAGATGTTAAATAAAGAAATTAATCTTGTACATTTTTTGTGGAATGTGAATCATTATTCTGGAATGCAATTAGTAAAAGTGCAGTAATAATTTTTAAATATCTTAAATATAATATTTTGATTAAATCTACTTTTGAGAAATTATTTTATGGGTCTGGAATCGCAAAGATGTATAAAACTATATACAATGTCATTCATTGCAATTGTTAATAAATTACAAGTTACAAATAACCTAAATATCAAAAGTAGATATGTCACGTTCTTAGGCAGCTGTCTGCATCCTTTGTTCTTGGGATGCTCTTGGCTGAGGATGACCAGACAATCCAAAGTAAGGCAAACATGAAAGAACGCTTATGGAGGAAGAGTAAGATGGGTTTACAGGGCAAGAGAAAGATACAGGTTTACAGAGCAAGATATGTTCACCATAGGTAATGAATGGGCCCCTATTGTAGCAGCAAGAAAAAAGACTTAGGTTATGGCAGTGGTGGGTGGGGTCCTGTTTTATACTGTCTGGGTTGGGCCCACCTCATGGTTCAGAGGTCGCGTTGTAACCACAGAGTCTTACTGTGCATGCAGACATCCCATAAGCCTCTCTGCAAGTTCACTGGGGACCCCAGTGTCATTTTAAGCTAATGATATGATAAGTAGGTCACATTCCAGACTCTACTATGCCTGTACCTCTTGTGAAGGAAATGGATCAATATTTAGAATCGCACCCTCTCCCTAGACTTAGCCCGGATGAAATAGATCTCCTGAACAGACCAATTTAAAGCACTGAGATCAAAGAAACAATAAAGGTCTTCCAAGAAAAAAATTCCCTGGTCCAGATGGCTTCACAACAAAATTCTATCAAACCTCCAAAAAAGAGTTTATCCTTATAAAGTAGAAATTATTGCAAAAAATTGAGGAAAACGGAATCTTCCCCCAATACATTCTATGAAGAAAACATTCTGATATCAAAACCGGGAAAAGAACCAACTAACAAGGAGAATTTCAGACTAATTTCACTAATGAATATAGATGCAAAAATTCTCAACAAAATCCCAGCTTATCATCAAAATGTCATACATCATGATCGAGTAGGTTTCACCCTAGGGATGCAAGGCTGGTTTAATATACACAAGTCTATAAACGTTATTCAGCTTATCAATAGAAGTAAAGACTATATGATCCTCTCAATAAATGCAGAAAAAGCATTCGATAAAATTCAGCATCCTTTTCTAATTAGAACACTGAGGAGTATAGGCACAGGGGGCATATTTCTTAAACTGATCAAAGCTATCTATGACAAACCCACAGTTAATATTTTACTGAATGGAGTAAAACTGAAAGCTTTTCCTCTGAGAACTGGAACCAGACAAGGTTGTCCTCTATAACCATTACTATTCAACATAGTGCTGGAATTTCTAACCAATACAATTAGACAAGATAAGAAAATAAAATAAAGAGTATCCAAATTGGAGCAGAAGAGATCAAACTCTCCCTCTTTGCTGATGATATCATTTTAAATACTTAGAAAACCCTTAAGACTAAACTATAAGTCTCTTGGAAGTCATTAAAAAATACTGTAATGTTTCAGGATATAAAATCAACTTCCACAAGTCAGTTGCTTTTGTATACACCAACAACAGCCAAGATGAGAGGTTAATTAAAGACACATCTCCCTTCACCATAGCCCCAAAGAAAATGAAATACTTAGGAATATATCTAACAAAAGAGGTGAAGGACCTCTATAAAGAAACTTACGAAACCTTAAGAAAGGAAATAGCAGAGGACTTTAACAAATGGAAGAACATACCATGCTCATGGCTGGGAAGAATCAACA
>CAUYQV010095764.1:0-12229 GCA_963574575.1 Galagoides demidoff
GGCTATGTTGGCCAATTGGATGAAAGTATTTCAAATTGTATATGGAAACAACACACTGTATCCCATGATAGTATTAATGTGCACAAATATGATTTAATAAAAATAAATAAATAAATAAATAATATGTCTTTCACAGAATAAGAATTTCAAATTTTATTGAAGTCTAAGTTATTTTTTTTTTTTATAGATGATTCATTTGATGGTGGTTCTTTTTTTTTCTGCAGTTTTTGGCCGGGGCTGGTTTTGAACCTGCCATCTCCAGCATATGGGGTCAGCACCCTACTCCTTTGGGCCACAGGCACTACCCCATTTGGTGGTGTTTTTAAAACTCATTGACAATTCATATTAGCTAGATTCCCTTCTATGTTATCTTCCAGGACATTTATAGTTTTGCATTTTATATTTAGGTCCCTAATTCATTTTAAGTTATTCTTTGTGAAAGGTTTAGTATTTGTGTCTGGATTTATTTTGTGTTTATGAATATCTATTGTGGCAAAGGAGGGAGGCACAATATGGTGGACTGAAAATTCCCCAAGTAAGGAGATGAACACCTTTTCAGCCTGTAGCAAGGCAGATAGGTTCCTCCCTGATTTGAAATCTCAGGAGGTTTTTATTTAACATTTTAAGGTATGTGTTTACCTAATGAAGAAGTAAAGAGTTAATAGTCTCAGGACTCAATCTTGCCAGTAGTCTTTGGGTAATAAAAAAGGTCACCAGGGTGGAGGCACTAAATGATAGAAAATTTCTCAAGGGCATAACAAGTAAATAGAGAAACAAAGTTGCTTGAGGGGATGGGAGAGGACTGTTAGAGTTGCAGTTTTCAGGCTAGATTGTCTCTCCTCCAGGGAAATTTTTAAATCCCTTCTAAATCTGCTGATATCCTATCTCCACCATGCTACTGAATTGTACTCAAATGTCCCCAAACTAGTTTTCTGTCTATTCTGGTTAAAAATCCAACCCCGTGTCACCATAGGCATGCTGAGTAGCAAGAGGGCTGAGGCCCAGGGGACATTCTTACCAAGTCCTCTGATATGTCAGCCTGCATTATATTTGTATTCACAAATGTCCTGCTATACCATTACTATTTGTCTAGAGGATACACTTTCTGCATTGAATTGCAGTGTCAAAGATCAGTTGACTAGAATTGTGTGATGTGTTCTAGACCTTCTATTCCCTTCAACTGATTAGTTTTTTATTCTTTCACCAATACTACTTGGTCTTGATTATTGTAATTTCACAGTAGTCTTCGAGTTGAATGGTTTCTGCCCTTTAACTTTTTTCTCCAATATTGTGTTGGCTCTACTTGATCTTTTGCCTTTCCATATAAATTTTATTTATTTTTTAGACAAGTGAATTTCTCAAATAGATTCCATACAAAATTTAAAATCAGTATACCTGTAAAAATAACTTCCTGAGATTTTGATTGGGTATTCATTGAACCTAGAGATCAGGTTGAGGAGAAATGACATCTTTACAATGTTGAGTTTTCCAATGCATGGTCATAAAATGTATTTTTACTTGATTAACTAGTCTTTTAATTTGCTTCATGTGGACTTGGTATTTCTTTTAATTTGTACTATTTCATTTATTGTGCTAAGGTAAATTATATTGTTTTAATTTTAATCTTTTATTTATTAAAGTTGGATCCTGCAACATTATTGTCACTGTTTTTTTCATTCCAAGAGATTTTCCTTGATTTTCTGGAATTTTCCTATAAGTAGAAAATCATTTTATCTGAAAAGTTTTTTACTTTTCTTTCCAGTCTCTATATTTTTTTTCATTTTCTTCTTAACTTAGCTAGAACTTCCAGTAACATGTTGAATATGAATTTTGATGAAAGGGAATATGCTTATCTTGCTCCTTATATTCGGAGAAAGCATCTGGTTTGTTACTTTCAATTAATCTTAAGTTTAGGTTTTTTATGGGTATTCTTTATCAAATTAAGAGTTTTTTAAATTGTGAATGAGTGTGAAATTTTGTCAAATGCTTTTCTGCATCTGTATGTATGATCATAGAATGTTTTTAAAATTTAGCTTCTTAATATGATGGACTATATTAACTGACTCCTGCTTGTTGAAATAGTGCTGCATATTTGTCCTTATAAAATGAGTTTTAAAATGTTACCTTTGCCTCTATGTTATAGAGTATTATTTCCTCCTTATCTTCAATCCATTTCTCATTAACAGGTATTACAATCTCCAACTGTAATAGAGGATTAGTCAATATTCCTTAGAGTTACATCAAATTTGCTGTCTATATTTTGATGCTCTGTTGTTAGGCACATACAAATTAAGAATCTTATCTCTTCTTGACTATTGAGCTCTTTATCATTATGTAATGGTTACCTTTATTCCAGATAATTTGCTTTGCACTGATGTATGTGAAATACTGAAATTGACATAGTGACTCTTATTTTCTTTTGATTAGAGTTAACATACTATAACCTTTTGCATTTCTTTACTTTTAATCCTCATTTATCTTAGTTTATTTCCTTTTCTTCTTTCTTTGTTTTTTCAGAAAGAGTCTCACTTTATTGCCCACAGTAGAGTGCCATGGCATCACAGCTCACAGCAAACTCCAGCTCTTTGGGCTTAGGCGATTCTCTTGCCTCAGCCTCCCTAGTAGCTGGCACTACAGGTGCCCACCACAACAATTCCCAGCTATTTTTTTTGTTGCAGTTTGGCTGGGGACAGGTTTGAACCCACCACCCTTAGTATATGGGACTGGCACCCTACTCACTGACCCACAGGCGCTGTCCGTAAGGTTGATTTCTTGTAGGCAACATATACTTTGATTTTGTATTTTGATCCACTGTAAGTAATAGTCGCTATCTTTTCATTAGTATATTTAGCCCATTCACATTTAATGTAATTTATATGTTGATAGGCTAGTATCTACCATATTTGTGGATGTCTTCTGTTTGTCCCGCTTACTGTTTATTTATCATTTTTCTTACTTCATCCTTTCCTGCTCTATTTCAGAGTGGTTGGTTAGAGTGCCAGGGCATCAGCCTAGCTCACTGTAACCTCAAACTCCTAGGTTCAAGAAATCCTATTACCTCAGCCTACTGAGTAGCAAGGACTACAGGCATCTGCCACTGCCTGGCTTAATGTTTTTCAAAATTTTTCATAGACATGGAGTCTTGCTGTTCCTCAGACTGGTCTCTAATTTCTGACCTCAAGCAATCCTCCTGCCTCCAACTCCCAGCATAGTACTTTCTCTGGATTTAATTGAGCATTATGGTGATCCTATTTTTTTTATACCCATGTATTAATTATACTCTTACTCGTTTATTTAGTGGTTGCTCTCAAACTTGCTATATATATTTGCTACCAATTTATTCCACTTTCAAATGAAGCTACACTTTTTATGAGTAGTGCAAGTACCTTATAACAATGTATTCCCAATCCTTTGCTCTCAACCTTTATAACAATTTCACTCAAATTAATGATTTGCTTATCTATAAGTTAAATGCACCCAGCACATTATTGAAATCATTAATTTGAACACACTCTTATCTGTTTGGTCAACTAAGATTGAGAAAATTGTTGTTAATCTACTAGATATTAATGAAAAATAGACTGAGAAAATAAAATATTCCATTTTATCTTCATTTATTCTTATCCAAATACTCTCTTCTTCCTTATGTAGACCTGAGTATTTTGGGTTTTTTTCAACATTAAGGGGGTAAACATGTTTTTGTTACATGAATACCTTTTTTAAATGCTTGAGTCAGGGCTGTAAACATGTCAATAACCAAAATAGCATTTAATGTAAAGGTTACATAGATTTTTGAATACAAATTTTGCTGCACTTAGCTATAACCATGTTAACTTTTGCTGGAGCTCTTATAATCCTAACTCATCCTAGTCTTGGATAATGTGTTTGTAGCCATGTTATATTCTTTCATTGCAGTCATTATATTAGAATTTCACTCTTCTTATTCTTTGTGAGGTACTATTCTTGGGTTTGAACAGGGAAAAGTTAAAGGGTAGAAGAAAAAATAAACTTTCATTTTTAAGTGGCAATTTCCAGCTCCTCTCAAATATCATTCTCATCTCTAGGGCTGACATCATTTACAGGAAGAGTTTCACATTAAACTATCAGGGTATTTCCCTGTTGTGCAGGACATTACACTGCATCTGTGAACTTCTATATGAAGCAAGTGTTTTGTTTGTTTATTTACTTATTTATCTATTTTTGAAATTTTTCTTATTGTGTATAGTTCATTATTGCTTCTGATGAGATTGCACACAACCTAAAAACACATATGGAAAAACATATGGAATCAGAGTTGGCCATTATTTCTATCTTTGGCCTCAACTACAGTTGAGCATTGCTCTATGAAGCATTATTATTACAGTTGTTTTAAGTTAATACTTTATTGAATGAGAAAGAGGAATTATCCCAGAAAAACTTTGGATAATGGTTGTTTTTATGACATATTAGCTCTCATTCTGCTGTTTAAATAGTTTGTAATTTTAGGAGATAATTCTTTCTCTTCCTGAGTTATGATATCACATTTTAAGTTTTTTTCCTAATAAATATAATTATAGAAGAAAGGCTAGGTATAACTAAGCAGGCTTCCTATGTTTTCTCCAAAGTTAAAGTTATCAAATTACTTCAAGATGAAGACCCACAGATCTGTAGAAAAGGGACAGATTAACTAAAACAAGTAACTAGAGAAATGTGGAGTATAAGGATATTATATTTCTAAATGAGGCAACAAGGAACTGATCCACTCATTCTCATACTATACTATCTTCTAACATACCTAATTAGATATATCAATGAGTGAGAAGAAAAGATCAGAGTAGTTACTTGCTTCATTTTTCTTTCTAGGATTTAGAGGGAAGTTTCCATTGCTTATGGAACTTTGAGGGGTTACCCTTTAACTTTATAGTGTCTGACAGTTATTTGTATCAAGTCTACAATTACTCTGTCAATCTCCACTTTCATTGTTAAGGATAGCATTGAAGTATTTGAACATGTTAAAACATGAAGTAGTAATTAATCTAAAGCCTCCAATTAAATTGGTAGGGCAGCAAATTTTATTATGAATGTTCGTAATGCTTATAGAGAGAATTGTTGTGATTCTACATGCTTCACTGTTTTCACGCTGGTGATTTTTAAAGACCAATAAAAATAATTACTCTTTTGAATATTGCAGAAAAAATGTTAACTACCACAAATAACTTACACAGTCTACTATATATAGAACCAAATAGTAAATAACAGAAAATAACTTTATCATTTCAGTATAACTAAGGCTTTCTTATATGAAACCACTACTCTCTAAGATGCTGTAAGTAAAGTAGCAAAATTACCTTCATTAGAACTGTGTTTTCAATGAATGCTTAACTAAATAGGGAAATAATGTCATGTTAAAGTTTTCAAAATACCTATTTTCTTTGTCAGTTCTAATTCAACACAGACATGAAAATATCCACATTAATTACACTCATTAATGCATTTTTAAGAAGGAATTATATTTCCATGTTAAAATTTATTCTTCTGCATGGTGAAATTATGGGTACATTTTAGTTTTATGTCATGTCTCTCTAGATTTTTCAATTTACTCTATGTGCCTATGAGTTTAACCTAAGGATTCTGACAGGATTCTCTGTAAAATTAGAAATGAGTCTCCTAATTTCAAGTACAACTGCATAATTTTGTTTGTAATATCAAAATTACTTTTGCATGTACACAATCACAGAAGAAAATTTTAATTATTTTGGAGATAGTTTTAATTTTGTTCCAATCTCTTTTCTTCAAGTTGAAAGAAAATATCCCTGTTAAATTTGGGATAAAGACATCCAACATAGCTGAGGATTAACTGCTATTTTTTTCATTTATTCATTTAATTACAACAATTTATTTGTCACAAATGAATTATTAATATAAAGGTAATATGCAGAGAGTTTAACAGTGCCAATCTGGAATCAAAGAGATTCAGGCCAGAATCCCAGTATTGCAGATTATAATTATGTGGCTTTAGGCAAATGGCTTGATCCCACATAGTGTTTTGGTGAATATTTATTAAGTCAATGTATTCAGACAATGTTCTTAATCTTACTATTCTGTTCCTATTAAAGTAAATTGAGGTTAATTTGCAAATACTAGAGAATTTCTGTAATAATACTGGGTTCATCATATAACATATTCTCACTTAAATTTAAAAAAACCATTTTCCAATAAATATACATACATTTTACAATGTTATTTTTCAGGTAACTAATTGTATTCTGACATATTAAATATTTATTTCCTCATTTTTGAGAGCTTACAGTAAATACTCAAAGAGATGTTTGTTTGATTGCAGTTTCTGGAGCAGACATGGCTTTAAAATTGCTTTTGCAAGATTTTAATTTCTCTATTATCTCTTCTTTGCAAATGTTATAATTGGGTATCAACTATTTTGTTTATTAACACCGAAGTATGTTTATTCAGATATTGCCGGGAAAATTTTGTCTTTACGCAGCATGCAAATATTATATTCTAACACGTTAGAATGTTTTATAAAACAGCATCTAGAAAAAAAGTATGCAAATGTTTGAATTTTTAATTGTTTTATTTATGTGTCATAATAAATCCATATATATATAATTGATTTAAACCTATGAAATTGTATATCTGAATGACAGACAAGTAAATATAAATTATTTATAAATACATTAAACTATGAGATACTTTGAGGAACCAAAGATGTGAAAAAAAAAAAACAAGGTTTAAAAATATTAGATTTCAGTAAAATTTTCCATCCATTTATCATAACAAAATACATATTTCACTATGTAGATATTTTTTAGAGGAAAAAATCTAACTTCTAGATAAGGTATTGCTCTATAATATGTACCAAACACTTCATACTCTTTTAAACAATTTTAATTTTATTTTAAATTAAATATAATTTACTTATGTTATAGATTGCCTAACTCATAGAAAGTCAGGCTATTGTCTTAAAAACTGGAATTTGAATATCTATTTTACCTACATTGAAATCACTGTCTCTAGAAATAACTTTCTCTGTATCAAATATTTCAATTGGTTAATTTCATCTACAAATAAGAACAAAAATAATTTTGGTATTCACACATTTTGAGTTTAGAATTGCAAGCCAGCAGTATGTGAATGTTAATGAAACTTTGTAAAAGGTACATTTTCTTTAGACCACTAAGGTATAATTGGAAAAAGTCTGGTTTATTAATGTAATATCCCTACCTTGGTTAAATACTAAAAAAAATTTTCAATTATTAATTTTCTTTCTTCTTTGAGTCACTATGTCACACAACTAATTTTGTTTTTCGTTAAGACTTTTTGCACAATAATTTGTAAATTTGGTTTTTCTTCAATTTAAATTTTTTTTAGTCAATTGACTACATTGATTGTAACGTTTATTGTCACATACAGTTATTTCCTCCTTATGGAAAGTAACTCATAGACCTATAATCTTTTAAATGATTTCTATCTAGGTCATGCTTTATTACTGACAAGAATGAATTGAATGAATTGCAGCTACTAAATTATGAAACATGTACTTTTTGGCTGCTTTCATTATGTTTCTAAACCAAAGGACTCTTTTTAACCACACAGTGAGATCCTATGCTACTAATGGCTAAGTAAAATGGAGGGGAAAAAAAAATCCAAACAGTGACCACATGCTTCTCATCCAACAGTGTGGGGGACTCAGATTTATAAAAAAATCTTCAGTACAGGTTTGATTCTATGAATAGATTCATGCTCATTTACTTGTAGTAGAATGGTTCTATATGGAAAAGAAAAATTTACACTATACAATGGAAGGTGTGGAAATTTGAAGCATCAGGGTATGATGAACCATCATCCTAACCATTATAAACACTTGTTAAGTATGTAATGAGATTCAGTGAGACTTAAGAGTCTGATTTCAGCATCTAAAAATTTTGCTTATCCATCAGAAATAATTCATTGGCTTCAATGTGTTAGAAAATGAGATTTTGACCAAATAACTCCTGATCAACTGAAAATAATACCTTCAAAGAGAACTGAACAACCATGTCTGTTAAAGAGAACCTCTCCCTGTCAGAATAATAGTGAAGTATTTTTAAACACCTGTTGTTCAATATCCCCCAGGCTCCAAACAAACGGCACCTTACCATTTCCATCTTACTGACCTATTTTCTAAAATTACATAATTTCTATATTCTAGAGATCATCAAGCTCTTTTTGTGGAGAAAGCACTATTCTGTTATTAGTAACATTTTTATAAACCATCTTCCACTTCTTGGATGATTAATTCTATCCCTGAAACACATCCTGGAAGTTCCCAGTGTCAGAATTTTCCCAGCACAACCCACTCAGAGCATGTGGCATCTCCACAAATCCACACAATCTAAACTATTGTCTTCTTATAATTTTACTCTAAACACTAATAATCATTCTTCTGCTTTTCATTCTTCAAGTTTGGAAGTATATTGCGAAGTGCCTCATGGTCAATTTTGCCCATGGATATAACAGGAAATTCAAATGTACATGTTTTAAACCAAATTTCTCTTCTATTACTCTAACATTCTCTTTCTTACTCTTTTATGTTTTAAGATTTTAACTTTATTGCATGTCTGAAGAAATGTCCACCTTAATTCCAGATGTTAATATTCAATTAGTGTTTGATATTCACAATTTTGACCTTCTTTCACTGTCCATCTGAACAAAAAAACTGTAATCACCATTTTACATAATCTCAACCAGAGTTTACAACACCTGAAGACTACTTTGTTCTATATTTCACTAGAATAGAATTGCTTTTCAAAACATGAAATAAAAGCCACAGTTCTTATCATAGGTGAGAGCATTTCACATGCTAGTAATTCTGAATTTTTATGCTGTCTACACCAAACAAATTACATACCCACTTCAAATCATAGCATTCTATACCCTCCATACTATGAAACATGGTTCGTTTTCTAAACTTACTTGATATGATTCATTTTCACACAGTACATTACATGGAATCTAGATTATTTCCAGGCTGTTGTTGTTGTTTAATCTATCCTATAGTTACTAGCTTTTCTGATTTTATTCACATTCCACCTCCCTTTTATTATTTACCATTTTATATGTTATGAAGAGATTATGTATGCCTTTAAATTTCCATCTCAAATGGTTTATTTTTTCTGAAAAATATTTTTGTTTATAGTAATTTCTCCTTTTTTTTTAATTGAAACATCCATGGACTCTGAATATCTCTAATACATTTACTAGACTGCAGTTTATTCATTAACATCATCTCTACAAATCCATCATCTTCATAGTCATTCATAGCTTGAGTGACTGCCACCATTGCTTCTAATATGGCATTATATGATTTATATGTTTTAAATATTTTATACGAGATTGCTGAATTAAGGAAATCCTTACCCAAATAAAATATTGGAATCTGTAAGATGTTAATATTTTTTATATATTCTCACTGAAAAGAATTATTCTTCATAATTTTTTGTCCAACAATTTTTTCTTTCAAAACATCACATGAAAATTAGAATTTGGGGGAGGTGAAGACAAGATGGCAGACTGCAGCCAGCTCTTTACAAAGGCTCCTGTCCAGAAGGAGACTTAAAGGGCAGAAGTTTAGCAAGGGAGCTGATGTTTTGGAGTTGAGCCAAGAGAGAAGATTGAAGAACACAATTCAACTTTGCTGAGGCAAGCTATGACCCCCAAAATACAATCAAAATGTACAAAATCCACCACCAAGCAGACGGGAGTCCCCTCCCCCACAAGAAGGACTCGCAGTTTACTCCATGCAAACAAACGAGCAGAGTTCAAATATCCTCCCACTCTATCCCATGGGAGAGACCCCCTAAAAACTGGACCTCCTACTCCTATTGGCCTGCCACGGCACCCTCCTGCCAGGCATAAAACTATAAAACTGTATATATTCCATGCCTGCAACTCTGAACGCAGAGGATTTCCCGCGCTGACTCTCACCCTGAGATCCAGAGGTTTGTCACCCATGGAGTCCAGATTCTTAGGCATTTCCTTGAGAGGAGTGGAGGGGGAAACGGCTGGTGCTCGTCTGTTCTGACTCTATGGCATGGGAGTGAGAAGTCAGTCAGCTGAGAGGGAACTACACAGGAGCAGTGGTATCCTGAGAGTGGTACCTGCAGCACCGGGAAGGGCTTGCATCCCTGAGGCCATTCTGGACAGACACATATTGTCTCTCTGGGCAACCAGAGGTTTTGGGAATTTTTCTCCCATGATAGCCACTGGAGGAGTGGATTTGGGAAATTCTGTGAGTACTGACCTGGGTGGAGTGAGGGGAATAGAATACTCACAGCTCACAGACTTACAGGGACTGCTTATCTGATCATAAGAACACCTAGCCCTCAGGGGAATATAGCTGAAACAAAGGCAGTGGGCGGGCAGAGGCTTGAATTGACACCAGAGTGTAAACTCTAATTGCTTGCTGCCCAGGGCTGAGTTTTTTTTATCAGCTCTAGCAGCACCTGACCTGCAGAGGAATTTAGCCAGGGCAACATCAACTAGGCATGGGGCTGGAACTGAGTGAACTACCCCAGCTTATAATAAGGTTGACAGGCCTCATCTCCCCCTGTTGGACTCAGATTTCTGAGTGACTCTGGCAGTCATAAACCCCTGGAGCAGTTGCTTGCTAGAGTGAACTGTGTAAAAGCAAGGTGGGGAAGGAGGTACCAACCTTCCCAGACTAATTCATTTCCTGAGTTTGTCCTTTTCCCTCATGGAGCAATGGAGCAAGTTATATCTGAGCTGCAAGCAGACCCCTCTTATCTAGCTATAGGAGACATTTGAATTATCTCACCTGAGATTGTTGCTGACTGTGACAACTGATTTGGATGCCTTGAACTGGGCAAATCACCCAAAGACTATACAAAGTGGCACCCTGGGTGTATGGTTGAGGGAAGTTTTGATTTTCCTTGTCCAGTTGTTATTTGTGGGGGGCAGGGTGACTTAATTGCTGGTGTTTCTAAGCAGCAGAGACTTCAAACAAGAGTAACTGATTCATTAGGGTAGGACAGAGACCAGCTGAAAATAAGACAGAGCCACTTAGCCTCCACCACACCAAGCAGGTCCCCAGTCTCTCAGGTCCTAACACTGTACAGGTCCTTGACAAAACTCAAGGGGAAAAGCCAAACAGGTAAAGTAATCATAGGGTACAATCAGCAGAAAAGCTCTGGTAATATGAATAACCAGAGTAGATCAACCCCCCCCCCAAGAAAGGATGTGGCTGGTAATATGAATAACCAGAGTAGGTCAACCTCCCCAAGAAAGGATGTTGCAGATCAAACTGAAGATCCCCTTTATAAACAGATGGCTGAGATGTCAGAAATTGAATTCAGAATTTGGATTGCAAATAAGATTAATATAATAGAGGCAAAGATAGAATTGGAAATTCAAGGAGCATTCCAAAAGTTCATTGAAGAATTCAACGAATTCAAAGATAAAACCACCAAAGATTTTGAAACATTGAGGCAAGAGATTGCAGCCCTCAAAGATCTGAAAAATACAGTAGAATCTCTTGGTAACAGAGTGCAAGAGGAAGAAAGGATCTCAGACGTAGAAGATAAAACCTCTGAATATGTCCAAACGTCCAAAGAGAATCAGAAATGGAAAGCAAAAATGGATCATTCTCTCAGAGAGCTCTGGAATAATTCGAAAAAACTAATATTTGCCTTATAGGAATCGCTGAAGGTGACGAAGTTGCTTCACAAAACACAGAGGCTTTTCATTATGAAATTATGAAAGAGAACTTTCCAGATATGTCAAGAGATCCTTAAATTCAGATAGTAGACAGCTTTCGAAACCCAGCACAACTCCCCCAGAAGACATCATAATTAACTTCACTAAAGTTAATATGAAAGAGAAAATCTTGAAAGCAGCAAGACGTAAGAAAACCATAACCTACACTGGGAAGAATATTAGAATAACTGCAGATCTCTCTGCCGAAACCTTTCAGGCAAGTAGAGGGTGGTCATCAACATTTAGTCTCTTAAAACAAAATAATTTTCAGCCCAGGATCCTGTATCCAGCTAAACTGAGTTTCATTTATGATGGAGAAATTAAATACTTTAATGACGTCCATGCATTGAAGAAATTTGCCATAACTAAACCAGTTCTCCAGGATATTCTCAGACCTATTCTCCATAATGACCAGTGTAATCCTCCCCCACAAAAGTAAACTAACTCAGAAACCATTGATCAAACTCCAACTTCTACA